>QVNV01003745.1:0-146992 GCA_014825455.1 Pseudomyrmex pallidus
TTTTCTATCCGAGCAATAATTACGAAAAACACCTCGTAATACGAATTATTTCGATCGGTAATAACAGGACGGTCCAGGACCCTCTTAATCTCGTAATTACGTATAATTACTTACAATCAGATATTAAATTTATTTGAAAGTCTTTTTCCCCCCGGAAATTAATCGAGTGTAGAATACAATTAAACGATATATATATCAGCAGCGCTTGTTACCTGTGTGCGTACGTATGTGTCCCTGCAGCAGCCACGGTCTGGAGAAGCACTTGCCGCAGTAGTGGCACTTGCATCCCTGATTGTGAGTCCTCACGTGCATGCTGAACGCCGGCATGCTGACGTAGACCTTGTCGCAGTGCGGGCATCTTCTGGCCTTTTTGTCGCCGAGCGATCTGTGCGTCTGACGGTGTCTGGCCAGATTCGACGAGGTCGAGTACTTCTTGCCGCAATCGGGACACTCGTGATCCTCGTTGTCCTCCGACTTCGGTTCCGCGGTGATTATCCTTCGAGCCTGGGACGTCGCCGAGGACGACACCGACGTCGGCGACTGTTCGATACCGGCGACAATCTTCGGAAAACTCGGCTCTTCCTGCGGGGAGGAACAGACGGGGTGCGAAAGACGGATGCTCAAAGCGGCGCTCTCCTCGGCACGACCTTCCAGAATTTCCCTCTCGGTCTCGATCCGCTCGAAGAAGAGCCGCGTGCGCTCGCCCAGGATCTGATCCTGGTTCGCCGTCAACGGAGCGGCGGGTCGGGACGTCAGCGTTCTGCTCGTCTCCGTGGGATACTGCGCGATTCTGGGCGACACGGGTCGCTGATAAATAACATTGCTGTGGTGGATGAGAGTGCCGGCCGCCGCCGCCAGGCTCACTTCCGCCAGCTTCGTCAGGTTGTAAAGTTCCTCCGGACACTCGGACGACGTCTCGCTTCCGCACTCGCTGGCGCCATCGGAAGTTGGCTGACCGCCGCTGTAATCGGCCAGTCTCACGCTCCTCTCGGGACTGAAGTCTAAAAAAAAATTTGAAGATAAATTTTAAAAGTTGTAACAACCGACAAAAAATTCAGAACATTATTTTTCACAATCAGATTTTTTTTTTTTTTTTTTTTAGTTGGAACTTTCTCAGTTGCGTGGAAGTTTTGCCATATTTAGTTTGCATATCGTTTTTATACATTTTTCCGCAAGTCTGTGGGAGATTTGAAAAATTTTCAAATCTCTTCTCCAGCAAGATCTCGAACAGGAAAATCCGGCGTCGACGCGGCTCGTAAAAACGCGACACACCTCTGAAGCAAAGAGCTCGCTGGCTGCTCCGTTTTCGGGGAGAACGGAAATAGAGTAGCTCTCTCTCCTCTCCGTCACGAAAACCCCCCCGCACACGCGTCTGTAGCGCGCGCACACCGCGCACGTTTATTCTGCGTTTATTCCGTAGGTGCCGTGTACGCGCATACACGTTACGTACACGTTCGTAAGAAAGCCAACCCCCTCCCCCTGCCTCACCCCGCGCCGGTGGGGTTGACGGCATCGCGACGGTATGCGTCTTGGTGGGTTCTGGTGACGCATCTTGGCGTCTCCTATTCTTAAATCCGCGCAATCTGCCACCTTAACCGCGACCAGTGGATTTTCCTCGCCATATGTTGCGTTATATTATTTTTTATAATCAACATAAATTATTTTAATTGTGTAATATTTTTAAACGTATTAAATATAGTTGCTCAAGTAGTAGAATAAATTATTTAAAGCAAATAAATTATTTACTAGCAATAAATAATTTATTCTACAAGTAATAGAATAAATTATTTATTGCTAGTAAATAATTTATACTTATCTTAATAAAATTATGATAAACTAGCGTTTTTATTTTGTAGTTAAAAAAATTCAAAAGATGCAAAATAAACGACATTGCATTAAATTGTAAAGAGTTACTAATAAAATTACCAATCTTGCTTAGTGAATTATATAAAAATTTAAACGTGCGCTTGTACTTCTCAATCTTTGACTGATGAGAATTGACTTTAGAAATTTGCATTATTTTTAAAAATCGTATTTATATTCGCACCTCTTTCAGTTCCTCCGATCTCTTCCTCGGTGCCGTTGTATCTGCGATGCGTGATAAGGAACGCTCGCGGCATCTTCCCCCCGTGTCTCTTCTCGATGACGACGATCTTCTTCAGAGCACACTGGTCATGCTTATCAACTCAGGATTCAAACAAACAAACAAAACACACTCGCGCGCCGATTACTTTATCTGCAGTACAGTAGAAGAATAAAAAAAAAAAAAGATGGCAATGTCTGGGCGGGAAGTTGCGAAGGTGTGAGTCCGGTCGCGAGATCAAGAGCAAGGATTTACAATCCGAGGCGTGCGTGCGTGCGTGCGGGGGTTGCGTTCGCTTCGGCAATTTCGGGCGCAATAGTTGCCCCGGCTAAGATTCGGGGCTACATATAGCAGCGCAGCCTCCCTCGCCCTTCGTCGCCGCGGCCGCTGCCGCCGCCGCCACCGCCGCCACCGCGGCGCTCTCCTTCGTCGTCTTCGTCGTCTTCGTCGTCTTCAGCTGCACGCGCATCAGAAGCGTGCCCGCCCGGTTCCCTCCGCGCGTGTTAGTGGTCCCACTCGTTCGTGTGTTCGGCAATGTGCGACACGCGTGACGAGCGCGTACGGCCCGCGGGAGGGCGAATGAAAGACCGCGTAGGGAGCCGCACACAGCCGAGATCTCCCGGTGGCTCGCGCAGGGTGGTTGTGCTCGTGCTTAACCACCCTCGAATCTCTCCTCCTCGACAAGTTGCCCCGCGACTCTTAATGCCGCTAATTCGAAGACGTCCAAACAATGGGAAATCATTTAATGAATATATACCTTGTGATAATTTATTTGATATTTCTGTATATTGATAATTTTCCTCGAGCTCCAAGTATTTGATTTTTTTTTTTTTTTCAATTGCTCACGGCACGATTCTCGTTGCAATTATGAGCGCCGATTCTTTGAATGTATATTCGTTTATTATTAGCTGCATTATGTGACGTCAAATTTTTCGTAACGCAAATTTCTCTCTCTCTCTCTCTCTCACTCTCTACGGTTTTGCAAAAAACCGAAAGAAACGAATCCTCGAAACGAAAACACATCGAATTCTTCTTCTGAACCGAAGCGATTTCAACGGAAACCGGTGCCGCTCGTCAATCTATCTCTCGACTGTTATTTAAACGGAGAACGACGGCGAACAGATATGATAACGGCGCCATTTCGTCGGCGGCCACAGGGTAGGAGCAGGTTGGTGCGCTGGGTGGTTCTTCTGGCGCGACGCCAGGCGTCCGCCGAATTTAGCACCGCGGCGCTGACTAACTTGCGTGGCATTCATTCAATCGTCGACCAAAAAGCCCCGCTCTGCCGCTCACAGTCTCTTTGCGCGGTCTAAGAAGATTAGGAAAAAAAAAAGAGAGGAAGAAAAGCGAAAAAAAAAAAAAAAAAGAACAAGCTGGTATCGAACCCCCCGGATTTTTCCGAGACTTAATCCAAACTAAATAAACTCGAGTCTTGAATAAGTAAAACGAACCGAAGGAATTATTGCGACGTGACTTTCGAGCAACGCGGATATTGCCTCTCGATCGTTTTAATGACGAAATCTTTTTTAGTTTTTGTCACAAGGAGATTTGGGAAGGGAGTTTCTCTTTCGCAAATCTCAGGCCAATTCACGAGGTACCGAAGTGCAAGTCGTTGCAGTTTGCGATTTTAATCTCTTTGTGCGTCACAAACAGCAAAACTTACTTACAAGATCCAACTGTCATAAAATCCCGCGATTTTTGCGGGAATTCATGATTCACAGTCGACTATCCGCCCCGTTCTGTATTATATATATTCCGTGCGTCATTTTCGTGCTACGGAGAAAAAATGCTCGAGATTCCTCAAGGTGCCGAAAAAAAAAAAAAACGAAGAGGATGATGAAGCGCGCTTTCTGCACGCGTGCGTCAGAACAAATCGATCTCGCGAGCAAACGCGCGAGAAAAGGCGCACGTTGCACGAAAATCTCCGCGGAACAGGTGTCCCGCCGGCGATATCGTAAATCGTCGACGAGGGGGTATCGTCGTCGAACGGCCAAAAATAAAATCGCGAGCTCTCGAGTGTGAGGAAGAGAGAAGTCCGCTGACGCAACTCGACAACAGATTGCCATCGCGCAACCCGCGGATCGCCCGTCAACGTAATCGGGGAACCGCGATGGAGCGCGACCGCGTCGTCGTGGCTTCCTACGCTTTATCCGTCGGCGCATCCTACAGGTGCCCAAAGGTGCCCCCGCTCGTCGAGTCGCGTATTTTCGGCGCTTCTTGGAGCGTCTCCAGCTGCGGGGGAGTAGAAGAAACGCGCGACGTCGTCGCGGAGACGAGGAGATATCTTTGATAGATAAATCGCGCGAACCACCGCGCGCATTTTCCTCGTGAAACGAGGAAATAAAATTTACGTTTTTTCGTACGACAAAAGAAACATCACAGCGAGAAGATTGGTTGCTACATGGACAAGAAAAAATTCGACGGACTCGGGCAAGTTCCTTCGGCTGTTCGCGTAATAGAAAAACTTTTTTCTTCGGTGCGTGATGATCTTACACTATCGACAAAAATAAACGGAAATAAATTTTAACGCGGCGATTCACACGTGCGGGTTTATCGGAGGTAAATTTGTATACGGAGAGAGAGATCCCTCTTTTAGGTAATTTCTCGCCCGAGAAAAAAGATGGATAAGCGCAGGGGCGTATTTTTTCTTCTTTTTTTTTTGTTTTTGACCTAAGCGACCTGAGACACCGGGTCATTAAGAGTGATTCCACGGGGGCGGCGGGATCGTTTAGGAACGAAAAAGCGTGACTGTATCGTGTGTCCCCCCCGTAAACCATCCGGATACGCGCGTGCCCTCCCTTTCTTTCGAGTCAAATCCGCGCGGTGGCAAGTATCTACTTTCCACGTGCCGGAAAAAAAAAGGGAAAAGCACGCGATCGCTATTTAAAAGATTGCTCGTAGGTGGGCGGCTTTTTAGCGTTCGGGATATACACGAAGAGGCAGGGAGAGAGAGAGAGGACTTCGCCTCCGTCGGTCTCGGCATGGGGTTGCCGTGCTATTTTCAGGCTCTGGTGGCTCGATGCAGCTGTCGTGTTCCTCGGGTAAACCACCTCTCTTCTATTCCACGGCCATCCGCGAGGCGCGACAAGGTAAGTCGAGAAGATCGGAATCCAGAATCTCGCGCGTTTTCTTCTTTCTCGAATAAGACCAAGTTTTTCCTCTTTCGAAGTCGAGCGTCTCGTCGAAATATCAGACAACGTGTGCGATTTATTAATTAGAAAAAAACCGTGTCAGAGCAACATTTATATTTTAACTACACGCGTTCGCACTACGTGACCGCCTTTCGCGTTCGATCGCGAACGTCGCGAAATAAACAATCTCTTCGAGAGTCTTCGAACGATCGAAGAAAAGTCGAACAGTCACAGAAACCTGGACCAATCTGGAAGATTACAGAAGAAGCTGCGAGAAAGACGGTTGACGGATTCCGAGAACGCAGCGCGGAGAAGACGCGCTTCCGCGAACGGCGACCGGGAAAGCGGGAAAATAAAAAGTTTCGTGTTCCGCGCGCCCACTGGAGCGTGAGGGATGAAGACGAAGCCGAAGATAAGCCGCGAAGAAGTTTGGCCCGGTGCCAGACGGCGGATTTTCAGCCGTCTACGTGTACGTCTTCCAACTTTCCCGTCTGAGCTTTCCATCGGCTCCCCTGCACGTCCTCTAGGATTTCTAGGGTGCAATGACACTGCGCGCACCGCTTAATGACTATTCTCTATTCATGGTTCGTGAATCATTATGCAGGAATACGCCTTGCGCGTCTCGATTACTCCGCATTGTTGCTGATTTTAGGCAGACGAGAAGACAAAAAGAACGAGAACGGATTAGAAGCAGATAGATAAGATATATATATACATACAATTATAAAATTCAGATTTTATCATATGTAACAGACATTTTTGTAAAAAAAAAACAACAACAAACACAAATAGTTTTGTAAATTAATCCCTCGATTCAAATAATGTTGTCGTAAAAAATTCAAATTAATTTCAAACGTCAAGTAAAAAAGTGATGGACAAAAATGTTAACACAACTAGAAAAAATCGATAAATGCCAGTCATTGAAGTGGTTTTACCCTATTTAGATAAGGAACGAGTTGATGTATTTTTATTTGAACCGAGCAAGAGAGAGAGAAAAAATTGACGAAACAAATTTGAGAGTGCCGGTGACATAAAACGCCGACCGGAACGACTCTTAATTTAGTTCTGGAGTGCAAGAGGTTAACACTGGGTGGAGACATACGTGGAAGCGCCTCCTTTTTCGGGGGAGACGCCGTAAGAATACGTTGGCTCGTGTTTGGAGGGATGTTCTCGGGGATAAAGAGAGACAGTTCCTTCCGGAAACGGCGATCAGCCGCCCGTTTCGTGGCCCCCCCCCTTCGATCGTGTTGCTATTCTTGCGTCGAATTCAAGTTACTTGCCTCGGTGTTGCTGGAGGAAGGCTGATGGACGGTCATTCGATATTGTTCCGATCGAAATTGTGGAACGCTGGACACGTGAATGCGCAGCTGTGTAATTTTTTTAATTACGTCAATAAGTAGTCAGGCGTCTTGTTTCTCTCTCTTGTAGATTTACTTCCAAGACGAAATATCTTTCATGCGGCCGATAGCACCCTCTCTTCCCTTTCTCTCTCTCTCTCTCTTGTCCATATCTATTTATCTACCGATCTCTAGCCCTTTCTGCGGCTGTACGTTCGCAGACGCGCTCCTGTCAGCCAGTGTAGAGTTTCGTCGTGAAATTCGTAAATGAGCCCCCGTGACTCGCGCTTTTGAATGGAAGCCGACGGTTTTTTTTTTTTTTTTTTTTTTTCGTTCTTTTTGGCGCTTTTTTTCTGACTCCCTCCCGCCTCTCTTTCTCTGTCTCGCGATGATCGAGGAGGAGAGCGACGGCGCAGAGAGAAATACCGCCAGCTGATTGCCACCGTCGCCGTCTTTTTGAAAAGAGGACCTCTCGCAAAATGCGAGCACGCGTGCTCGTGTGCGTGAGCCGTCCCTTCTCGAGATTTTGCATGCCTGCTTGCCACCTGCAAAGACGTCTCTCTTTTTCTCTCCTTCTCTCGTCTCATATTCCGGAGTTGAGTCTGACCCGGTCTCGCAATTAATATCCCGAGTACTTCACTCTCCACATCCTCCTCCTGTGTCTGTGGAGATCAATACAAGCGAGAAATCTATACGGAATGTTTAAACAACGCGAGCAAATTGAAATTATTATATACGCGGTTCAAAAAAAAAAGATTTTTAGTACCGCGCGCATTTATTTCTTTTCTTGTCGAGAAGTAAAACTACTCGGAACAGTTTTTACGAGATCGCGTTTCTGAAATCCGTCATTTTGATGAGAGTCTGGTTGTTTAAATAAATCTGAATAACCACACACGCACACACACACGAGCAAGCTCGACGTTCGATTTCAGGGAAAGAGATTTTTGTGCGTTTTATATCCGGATGTAAAGGAAAAAAAAAATCCACCAGCGCGATCCACACGCGCAACAGAAATAACTTGGTGACTACAGAGATAATTACTCATCCGGGATGTCGAGTGTGTGTGTTGATGACTTCCGTTTCTTCGCTCGGAATATCGGAAGCTCGTGAAAATTTTCACGAAGTCAAAAACATATAAGAAAGAACAATATTTCGCCAAAAATTCTGTGAGGCGTATATATCGTTAATTTTTCTTCGCGTATATGCGCAAGTTGCGCAGAAAACGTGGGGAAATTCAAAATTTATTTCTGCGCTCGCGGTGCGCAATCGCGCGCTAACGTCTTTATTCTCTTTCTTTCGTCGCTGTTGCCCGGGTGCTCTTTATGGGAGCGAGGAGGTGGCAGGAAAAGGAAGTGAACTAGACGGTGAACGACTATAGTCAAGGTCGCGTGATCTTGAAAGATACGCCGATGACCCCCGAGAAAGTGTCGTGCAAATCGATGACAAGCGTTTACCGATATACAAGTTTATGTTAAAAAAATAAAAAAAAAGTGTCGGGTGTAGAACTGAACAGTACACACGTTTATCCTGTCGTCGTTCGTACAGCGCTTGTGCAGAATATCTGAAGACTAAAAATAATGAAGCAAGAGTTACATTTGGAGTCGCGTTAATAATAGCGACTGCTGTTGCACGAACTTTTAAAACGACTCCTAAAAAAAAAAAAAAAGCACCTTTATCGAATGAGACGCGTCGAATAATCAAATTTATTCCCTTTCCCTCGTGGATCAATTCAATCTCTCTCTTGTATCTCGGAAATATATCTCCGTCATTTATCGCGGCGGCGAAGGAAAAACATTTTCATCAATCTCCCCGCGATCTTTATCGGTACATGTGTCGACGTGTGATGATGATCTTCATCGCTCCCGGCGGAAATGCCATTGTCTACCCTGTCACGGACGTTCGCCGCTGGAAAAACGGCACGAAGGGTGGCCGCTTTAAAAGGCCGGGGAGAGGGTCGCAGATATACAACCGAGTCACAGCGGTGGCAATGGGCACGCGACCGACACGCGCCCACCTTCCTCCGTCGTCTCATCTCCCGACGGCGGTCTCGAGTTCCCTTTTCCACTGCCTTCCCTTTTAACACGCGCGCGTCTACAAGACGCTCAACGTGCGCGATCGTCTCCGGGGGGGGGAGGGGGTTTGTGCCGTCCGTAGGGGATCCCGACACACGTCGGTGACACTGGGTAACGTGACCGGAGCAATTTTTTTATATTTTTTTTTATAAAATCTAAAAAACACAAATGTGCTATTTTCCAGTAAAAGGTAAAGTTGTTTCAATGACCGGACATTTGTCAAATAATTATTAGACATGTAAATATTAATTATAAAAATTCTCCATGTTTCAAATATTTCAAAAAATATATTTTCAAGTATTAGATTTTAACTTCACATGTGCACTTTAATGTTGTTTTAATTATTTCTAGTACAAAATGTCCGGCCAGTGACATTGAGACATTTACCTCGATTTGTTGCAATTGCAAAAACTTAATAAGCCGCGTACAATGTTATGTATATTTTTTAACAGTATTTTATAATAAAAAATCTAGACTAACGTCATGTCATATAGTTTGATTATTAATTTCCTTAGAAGTTGTTCTTTGGTTTGTGCGTCACAATGTCTTATGTTGTGTAGCAAAGTATAATATTAGATACCAGTAGAGAGGCGCATCTCTTTTCCGATGATATTTCGCTGCTATCAACAGGAATATTGCGGTGTGTGCGCGCATCGGATGCGCGCGCGCGCGTGTGTGTGCGCGCTCTCATTCAGAAACTCTTCTTTCTAGTGGCCCATTGAAGAATCCAGCCAGTCGGTGCATCCGTTAAGCCGTGTTATCTCAACACTTTGAGGCCCAGAAACACATCGGATTAATGCCTCACCACCTGCAACATATACACACATTCGCTTTCTCCGAGACGAAACAAGTCATCTGTTTCCGAGTAAAAATTTGTAACACAACTCTAAAACTTTATAAAATTCTTCAAGTCGAACTCTTTCGTTGTAATTAATCCAACGATAAATTGAAATAAAAATGAACAAATTAAACGCGAAAAGACGAGTAAATATCAATTACTTCCACAATCTTCATATAATTGTTTGCGCATTTGTTAATTATAAAAACGTAGCTTAGAGCTTCGCACATTGCGACAATGAAGCCAGTTATTAAAGTCAAAAGAAATGATTAAGGTCGATGAAGACGAGAGTGCGATCTGTCGTAACGAGGAAAATCGGACATCTCTAAGTTTAGCTCGTATTTGCATTGCGGATCAGGGACGGGTCGCCGGGGCGCCATAACGTAATAAGAATCGAAAGATTTTGAAGTGGAATTTCGAGAAAAAAAGAAGTTGATGTTGGCGCGAAGTCCGTCGTGCGAATAATCTTCCTTTGTGAAATAAAATATGTGCGTTGCGCTAAGTACCGTCGTGAATTACAACGTTCAATCTGACGTTAATCGGGCGCTTGGCAAGCTTCTCTAAAGAAGTTGCACAAGGACATGCCTTTACTACGATCCACAAATACTAATTTCGGAATCACGCCCCACCAACTTATCTCTCGTCTATTGACGAGCAGGAAGTGCGATTCTCTAAAGTTTCTTCCTCGTGACGAGTTCTAAGTTTCCGGACGCATTTTGCTCGACAATCATCTCCCGTAAATCAATTCCCGCTACGGATATCAAAGCGATCAAGCGAGATAATTATCGAATAATCAGAATTAAATAAAATATACTCGAGCGTTTTTCTCTTCGAGGCGCAAATTCTCACCTGTAGAAATCAATTAATTGCGTTACCTTTTACGCCGTGTGTCGAAGAGAGCAAAAATAAGCTCTCGCCAACTTTGCCCTCTCCCTCCTAACGTCATAATTAAAGACAGGTGCGACAAGAGCCCTTAATAGAAGCGGCAAATGGAGCGAATGCGCGCGACGTGTCACTTGCAGGACGTTATTAAAAACAAAAAAAAAAATGTAATTAACAGGGAGACATGCCAGCCAGACTGGCAGCACTTTAAACTCCCGAATCGAAATGTCGCAACTTTATATACACGGCTGCAACAAGTTTAGAGACGAATTCTGGCCAATTACCAGCGATAAAACGATATCTACAACCACGACGATAGATTCGCGCGGCTTGGCATGGCACGTGTGCGCTTATGTATCCCGCGCCTCGATTTAACTATCGCGCCGTTTAATATTATACATGTCCGTGTCTACCTGTCGCGGTAAAACGCGCGAGAAACCCAACGGATCCGGCTGACCGATGCCAACGATCGAAAAATAGAGCGCGTGCAACCTGTTCGAAATAACACCGAAGTGACACTTATGACGCGCGAACTGTTGAACCAAACATTATTACATACTGCAAATTATTGCAAATTTGTGAATCATCAATTACAGAAAACTTGTTTTATTTGATGAATTTGCGACGCCGCAATTTACTGTCAATACTAAAATTAATATAAATTGTCACTGTCAAGTTCAATTTTCCAGACACTAAACTTGAGAACGTAATTGATCAAAATGGTTATTAGTATTTAATTAAATATTAAAACTATTTTTTATATAATATTTTTGACTGGAGAAATTTTTAAATCACTTTAATTATATTTTTTAACTACCAATCTCTCTCTTCCTCTGTCTCTTCTTAATTCGCACAGGTCAAGCGGAGATCACTTCGCGACCGCGAAGGTGTCTAAGCCCGAAAGAAGGAAGGAAATCTAATTATAGAAGTCGTTGTGTGCCGCGTGCTCTCGGCGGAGAGACGACGATGGAGGGTGTGAGTGCGGGTGCACGAATAAGAATCGGTTGTGCATTGGGCGGCCATAAAATGCAGCCTGCATCCGCTCGACGCAGATGTACCGCGGAACGGGGTTCGTTTCTCTCCTACGGGGAGAGTCCGCAAAGGATCTCTCCTCTCCGTTTCGGGGGTTACGCGGCCTACCGAAATACACGGACGGGACAATGAACTAGGAAGATCCGCGAGACGCGATTAATCGAATCGCGCGCGGTTCGTGTCCTTGAACCCTCTCCGGTTATTACCCCCCGATATACATACGTGTGTGCGTGTGTGTGTGCGCTTCAGGGAAGGTTGAAGCTAGATTATTTTAAATTGGATTTATTTCATTAAAATGGAACACCGGAAAAAAATGATGAAGCGTATTATCTCGCACGCGATGGCAATCGATACTTCATCGGTTTTTTTTTTTTTTTTAATTAGACATTGAAGCAACGCGCGCTATCTTGTCGCGCGCGGTTCCGTTCATTACGTCGCTCATTCATCCGGGAGCCATGTGGCTCATTGCTAACCCGTACGGCACTTCCTGTCTTGTACCGCGATAAAAAAAAAAAAAAAAAAGGGACTCTGACACAAGTTGTACCGCGCGGGTTCTTAACGCCGAATTCTATGTCGGGGAGAGCATCAGCCGAGGTCGCAAAATCGCGAAGAGGAGCGCGAAGAAAAAAAAACAATCGGACGCGGAGCATGTTTGAGCGTAAAAACTGCACATTTTATTCTCGCAACGCGGATGGATGTGTGTTTCCCTTTGATTCCGCTAACGTAAGCTCTTGCCGATTGTTTTCTGGAGCAAAGACCGACGAGTTCCAGCTGCTAGATCTCGCGCGTGATCAACCTCGCGCCCGGGCAAGCTGCGATTATTATTGTTTCCCTTTTTTTCCGCTTTCTCTCTTCTTCTCTCTCTTCTTTTCTCCTGCTTTCTCTCTCTTTTTCTCGAAGTAGCCGAGTGCATGCCCGTGACGTGGCCATGTAAGGGCTAGGCGGGGGTGCCGGAGACGCTAATTTTAGATCGACTCCCGTGCTTCCAGGAGTCGGCTCGGCGCGAATCGGCAGCTGGTGAATTCGACGAGCTGCCTCGCCGCCGCCGCCGCCGCCGCCGCCTCGCGCGCACGTGGGTCCGGTACAATTGGTGTCGCGCAAAACACTCACCGGTCATCCCTTTTCTCGTTTCCCCTCGCCTCGAAGGAGACCGAACATGTCGCACTTCGTTTAGTCCAGCTGTATCTCACGACTCTTCCCCATCTCCGAAACATGAGCCACGATCGATATCGATATCGATATTGACTACTGAGTGTTTTAAATTTAACGAAGGCAAATGACCGGACGGTTGTAAAGAAATTACAACATTTGAGTACAAAGTTAGAAAACTAACAATCAAAAATACATTTTAAAACATTGAGAATTGTTTAATGCCTGCACGTCTAATAATTATCTCTATGACAAATGTAAAAATTACAAATGCACGTGCGCGCGATAAATCCTGATGAATCCTCTTTTGTAATCGCTACACTCTTGCGAGTTAATTAAGAATGTGTCGCCCGCGGAATAGAACACGATGTCACGGAGAAGAACCGGAAACGGTGCGGAGACTTTGAGAGAAGCGTCAGAAAGAGGACCGCGGATAAAAACACATCCGACTCATCCTTTCGCTTCCGACGTGGAAAGGGGAAACGGACGCGTGCGTGCGAGAGAGCGTTTCTTTGAATGCGGCAAAGGCTGTGTCAAAGATCTTATGTGTTAGTGGCAGCTGAGGATCAATCATGAATCAGGATAAATATAAATTAGGACTAATTAAACTTAACTAGAAGAAATCTATAAATGTTTCACAAATACAAGTGTTACTAATTTTTTCCTAATTAGGGATCTTGAAAGGGACCTTGTGTTTGTTGTAATTTTACAAGTTGTATTTTTATTGTAATTGATAAAGAAATAATATGGTATGTATGGGTTTCTTTTATGACCAGCATGATGCAAGATTCGTTGCGTAAAAAAGTTCACGTGATTCATGATCGATGCCCCCGTTGCAGCGGATGTTTAAAGCCGTTGAAGAAAGCGAGGTGGTGGTTCCTGTCGTAGCTTTCCCCTCGTCCCACCGCGCCGCTTCTCGCGGGTCTTTCTTCACCCGGTCAGCGCAACCACGTAGGAAACACATTTCGGCGGATGTGATGTTTGGGACAGAATCACCCCATGCGACTGACAAAAAGCTCAGCGCCGTATAAATAGGCGGTGGTTGTTGCCATATCGCGGTTAGGCGGTCGTAAACCGATATCACGCTTTGACCCACATAACTTGTATTGATTGTTTGTGAAACGCGACGACGGGTCGACCGGCTTTTTTTTTTCGGGCAAAAATGTCTCCTGAAAAGAAAGAAGTTATGTCACAGTTGTATAATACAGTTATCTCATTTTCTACGATATTATTAAATAGATATGTATCAGATCACATTGTGACTCGTTAAATCTGAAAAATATCACATGTTTTAATATTTTATATCTTTGAAATAAATGTCCGATCAGTGATGGTGTTTCTTCGGTTATTAGGATATTTATCTTGCACTTCTTCTTTTTTTTTTTGTTTTTGCTGAAACTATTCAAAACTGTTTTCGAACTCTGAGAAAGAGTTAAATTAAGGTTGTTTAAGACCTTTACATGTTCCGATTTTGATAAGTCCGACACGTGGGCTGGCGTTTCTCTCCTCGGGCTCCTGCTGAGGCATCGCAAGACCTCCCGGCGTCGCGCTCGATCCGCATATGTACGAGCGAGGGCCCTTTTCTGCTTTTCGGATTGTTTCAAGCAGTCTTATTATTCAATGCTGAGAATGCGCAGGAAAAAAAGTCATCGGATCCGCGGACCAACGCACGGTTCACACCTCCTCGGTGTCCTCCGCGGGAATTGTAAATAGATCTTTTTTTACGGTGACTCTCCGCGGGAGAGTCCGAGCGATGCCACCGAGTATCTCTTCTTGTTGTTCACACTTTTGAAAATATTAAAATAACAAAAGTACCGCAAGCACAGCGTTCGGTAGTTAAGTGCAAAAGGTCGTAAATGCGCGATCGGGAATAGCGATACGGTGTTGCTTGGTGCACATTCTCTTGTGGAGGTATATCACCTGCTCCTATTGTTTAACGTGCGGAATGAGCCGGCGTCCGGTGCGCCTGGACCAGATTGCCGGCCGGCGCGTGCCCGATTCGCGGAAATCCGACACTTACTTTTACGACATTTAGCAGCGGTGTGTGTGCAGGCACTTGAAAATCTTTCTCTAGAAAAGCTGCACTCGTCTCATGTTGCAGGCACGTGAAATCAGTTTCTTTTCTCTTTACGCGGAGAATTTTAATTCTATAATTTTAAAAGAGAGAAAGTTAGTTAAAACACAAATAATTTGACAAATATATAAAATGTAGAGATTGTGCAAAATATTTGAATATTGCAATAATATCATTTAAAAAAAATATTATTAGATAAGTACGTAAAGAAATATTCTTCATTAAAATGTGAACGTTCTGAACAGCATGATCTTCATGTCGAAAACGTCGTAGAGCCATTTCGGTCTGAAGACCATGTCCAACCGATGCACGAACTGATGTCCTTCGAAGACGTACGAGACCTGTTGAAGTTTACGAAACGCGTGTCTAATTTAACGCCGCAACTTATCTACACACGCGCGGAAAATCCGAGAGATTTTACGTCTCAGAGATATACATTTTCTTCATCTTTCAAATATTTCTATTACATTACACGTTCGAGCTGTGTAATAAAGCATGTGTTAAAGCGATTCCCGATATTATCCAGATCCGCTTGTTCCCGTCGACGCGAACGAGCGAGGGGAGAGAAAGAGCTGAAAATATACATAACAAACTAACGTCGACTGGAAAGCGCGGCGGCTGCACGCGACTCGCCGCGATATAGAAGAACACGCTGACGGTCACATATGGCTCGGGATACGCCGGGGTGGGCACGCTCCAGACAACCTGATACAAGTAAAATTCGACGGTCCCTTCTCGATTTAGGCTAACGAATTGTACATGGAACATCCATTTCTTTAGGGCCTGCGGAGCGAAAGATCGATAGAAACACGCCGTTACGCGTTCTTCACGCGACGGTCGATTTTTCAAAGTTTGTTACCGGTAATTGGTTCCATCTGTACATCTCCTCTTCCACACATCGTAGACCGTTTCGCACGCTCATATTGCCGCACGTGGGCCATTTTATTCCAAGATGACTGAGTGAAATGTGATGATCCTAGTAACGAGTTCACGCGCTGAGTAATCAATGCGCGAAAAATTATATCGTGTTTCAATAAAATTTAACAAATGTACGCAGTTTTTGCACGAAAGGTTAACGAACCATGACGGTGACGATTCTCATCGCGGCGGTGACCGCGGAATCGACAAATCTTTTCGCAAAATGTGTCACGTCCTGGCAATACGCGAAATACTGACGGTCCTCCGCAGGCCACGAATTGTACATTGACCTTCTCTTTCGCACAATCATCTCGGACAAATATTTCGAAAAACAAACTCGCACAAAATATCACGCGTGTTCGAGATTTTCGATTATTTATTTTGTCGAATTTACAGTCGATAAGTTACGTTCGTTCGCATTAAAAAACAGAACATAGAGAGTCGCCAACATACACGTATATATTAAATATCATAGATATATATATTCGTTATATATATTCGCCTAGCTAAATAACGAGCTGTCTCATACGTGTGTTTACTTTACCAGATCGAGAGTCATTACATGTTTTGCGTAATACCGAACTCTCTTCATTTCTGGATATTTTCCTTCTATTGATATTATTAATTCGGGATTTTACGGGATATATCCGGAAATAAAGCGGAGATCCGCAAACTATTTGGCGACTCTTGATCTGACGAGGTGAAGACATGTACGAGACAGCGTTTGTGCGCTGCGCCAAGGAGGAATCGTGAACTTGCGAAAACAAGCTACCCATTACATTCCTGCGATTTTTTTGTGTGTATAAGACAGAGATTTTTTCCTCACTCCGAGTGACAGAATCTTTGTCTCATATAAAAGTCACCCAAATCCTTTCCGTGAAGAAAAAAACGCAGCAATGTAACACCAGCAGTTTGTTTGAATTAGCTTGGCGCAGGGCACACTAGAAATGTACATATATATTATCGCATACAAGATACCCTACACATACACAATGTAAACAATCATATATGTGAACTACTGGAATTAAATTATACCGATACATGTGTACGCCGACTTACGTGTTAAATACTATGTCGTTAAAGCTTATTTTAACAGTCATTTTTGGAGTGATTAGAATGGTCATGCTGATTGCGCGCTGCTTTGGTAGACGCTTCCAGTCCCGTCACGGCCGCTAATACCTCGAACAAGCTTTCCATCAGTCTGCCAAATATTTCTGACATCTCCTCATCTTTTCTTGTCACCACGAATATATCTGAAATATGATGATATAGCACAAATGAAAAGATGCATGTGAAAAACGTAAATTACTTGATGCAATTACGAAAAACTCACCCGATCTGTCCTGACCTATGTACTTGCAATACATATTAACAGCAGTCGTTACGTCATCGTCGTCGTGAAAAGGATCTCCGGGCCATTGCGCCCTGTGCAATCTTACGGCTTCGAGTGCCGGGCACCATCGCGCGTTTCTCAAGAGTTCGGCAACACGGGCGACTTCCTCCCCAGCTCCGATACCCGGTAGAGGACTAGGACTCGGTGTCGGAGTTGGCGTTCCACGTTCGCTCTCGGTGCTCTCCTCGAGCGCTCTGCTTAAAGCTATTTTCATATTGGCAATCTCGATAGATAGATCTTGCAGAGGAATTTGTACGTTTCTAGCGGCGTTCATTAGCGCTCCTAGCATTTTGTTCGATGCCTCGATCAGCAACAGAAGCTGAAAGTGGAGCTTGTAGAGCGCTCGACCCAGGTCTAACAGCATCTCCTCGACGCCCGCTTCCGTGGTATGACTGCCGCCTAACGCTTGAAGTTTGGCGGTTGCCTTAGCTGCCTCTAAACACTGAAGAAAAACCAAATATTGCGATAATTTGTTTTAAAACGTTACTACGAAATACGTGTGATGACAAAACTCACTTCTGTGGCGTGGTCCTTCCTGTCCAAAAATGTTTCGAGATGTTCCTGCACTTCCAGCATTCCAAAACGCAACGTTTCGTTCAATCGTTGATTCGCGAATATAGCCACTGAGAACCACACCAGAGGCGGCTCGGCTTTCGTACTGAGCAGCTCGGCGTGACTAGACAAGTGACAACCCAGATGGCCCGATGCCGGACTTCCGTTGCAGAGCAAAGCGCTCGACTCGCGTGTAAGACCGACCGACTTACTGCTCACATCCTGATGAAACGGAATATTTTAATATTCTTTCCAAGAAACTAGTATAAATTTGTTGAAATTATGTAATTTACAAATATTTCTCGTAAAATAAAGTTTGAACAGCGCTGATAAACAAGTTTTCTTCAGAATACCTACTCTTAAAATTTTGCTCAGCAACTGGAAGAAGCTCAAAGTGTTGTACGGAGCTTGGGTGATAAGACTTTGAATTTGCTGTCTCCAGATTTCCTCGGCATCGTCCCGTACAACTTGTCGGAAGGGCATCAAAGCGGACAGGTTGGGCGACGCGTTGCAGGGCGTCACATCACCGAGATCTCCCGCGCTCGAGCCGCTGTGGTTGAAGAATTCGAGTAAATCGATTAATATACGCGCTTTCAAAAGTCTTCACACAGAAACTTACGATGTGTCAGACCTTGTGGATGAGTCGTGGCGTGTGCGACTGGGTATCAACGAGAGGGAGGACGGCGGGAACATTCCTGGAATACTGTTCGCTTCCTGGCTCGTTCCGGATCCTCCCGGCACTTCGTCCAACGGTGATTCCGACCCGGCCTCGTCGTCTGACGATTCTTCCGCGACACCACGCTGTGCGGATAAAAATTTGACAATTAAAAACGATTAATTAAGAAGAGAAAACAAGATCTAAAGAAATAATATAAAATATGTGATAAAGAGAAAAATCTAATAGAAACCAATATCCCGTACCCGTGTTGTGTGTTTGCTGGACGACGGTGTCTTTTCGCTCAAACTTTCCTCGAAATGACGTAGACTAGGTTCTCGTTCCTCTCCCTCGCTAAGAGGACGACGTCGAACTCCCCAATTGAAGTTGTCAGTACTCTCACCCTGTAATGATAATCAACAGAACGCAATTACAATTATTCTTCATACAGAAATTAAAATTAAAGCGATAAAATCTCACCTCGACACTTTCGCTTTCATATTCAAGAAAGTCGAAGTCCTTGAAGACGCCGAACTGTTCATCGTCCCGTCTCGATCCTCCGCTCAGATCGTTGTTCGCGCCAGAAACCTCCTCCATTGAGGAAGTCATGGACGATTGTCTTTCCATCAAGTCTGAACTTTGACTGAATATCACCTGCGAAAGAATTATATTATTTATCAACAAAAAGCGTACAAGAAGACATACATTCAAACAACAGTCGATTGACGGTTCGACAATAGCTCAATTTCTGACGAACTACGTGAATTTACTTTAATCAGCAATTGTGCGTATTCGTGTTGTACACAATGACGATAGAATTGCACGTACAGAGTGCTCTCACAACTATCGCGCTTTCAGATTCTAAGCAATATCTTGATTCAAACAAGTCTTCGAAAAAAGAAATCGCAAACAGATGCGACATTAATTAATATATACAGCAATCTGTATGCATTATATACATATCGAGTATATACGGAAGAGAAGAAATATATTCCTGCAACGGTGTGCGAGTGAAAAACACTTTTTATGAAGCTAACTAAAGCGTGACTGTACGATTTACACAGTAGCTGTAAAATTACGAGTAAAAGAATACTCGTACTATCGTGAGATACATTGTGCAGATTGTTGCATTTAGAAGTAACCTTTTTACCTTGCTATACAATGTCATTGAACTAATGTGCTCATCCTAGAAAGGGGTAATGAGAGTCAGTTGTATTTTCGTTTTTTTTTTTTGATGATTTGTGCAAACCGTAGGAGATAGGAAAAAAAATGACACTACTCGAATTGCTAGATTGAAAGTGCATCGCGAACAAAAACTTACCGATGGGCTCTTTGGCAATCCAACTCTCTGGCCGCACGTCGTTAAGAGATTCACCAGGCATTCTCTGACACGACCCTATGTTCAAGAAAAAGAATAATTTAATTTCACAATCAGTGATTACACAGACACTGATAGAATAATCTTATTATTCAAATTACTAATAACTGTGTACCTGTGACATCCAAGGTTTCTTCCATCCCGCGATTGCGCTGTTATCACCCGGAGACAAAGATAACGAGCAGTGCGGAGAACCGACTAATTTTTCCTCGGTACCCTGGCGTATCAACCAGCGTCGACCAATCACTGGCGTTTGAGACAAGTCGAATGTGAAGTCCATTGTCCTTCCTACATACATAAAACAAACATTCAGTCAAAACATTACGAGAAAGAGCTACGTTTGAAATAAGCGCCTATATTTCTATTTGAAAAAAAGTAAAATTATTTAGCATTTTCTCAAAAAAAAAACTTTAAGTCCACTAGAAAGAAACCCTTACGTATCTTGAAAACTCCAGATATTGCTCGTTAAATGTTAAGAAGCACAAGTAGCAGCTACATGTTTAAGTAAACGTAATGTAATTTGTGATTAGAGAAAATGTTTTTATTCTACGAGAGAAGAGCGCGCTGTTACAATCTATTTCTATTGTTGTTCTTGTCGCAACCTGAATATTACGTAACAAATCATCCGTGTGCCGTGCATGCATGCCGCGTTGCAAAAAGAGAAAAAAACAAAATCGATATAACACACAAGAAAAATTAATAGATTAAGAAATATTATAACTTATTGATTGGATATATTAATAATTAGTATAAAATGTTGACTTTACCCGGTAGTTCCTTCTTGGTGAATATCTCTGTATCAGTGAAACTAGGATGCGGCGACGACAGTGAAGAATCCCAGGACGAGCCGTGCATCGACGTCGGCGGTGCTACGAGCGTCGACGATCTCGTCACCACAAGCTTCAAGATCTTGAGCGCTTCTTTCCACTGAGTGCCCTAAAGCGGGCATTGCTCATTAGATAGAGACACTCGAATACACAATTTTGTGATCAGTGTGCAAAGAAAGATTAAGATTGTGCATTTACCTCAACGTATTTCGATATAACTCTTAGAAGCTCGGTATTGATTGGCTGCGCGGCTACGGACGCCAGATCTACATAGTGCAGCATGCAGTGTATAATACTGAGTACAGGCAACGCCACGCTGCTCGGACCCTTTTCGAGAAACTCCACGAGAAATGCGAGCATGTCGAAGCTGAGATGAGCGTACGAATCGTACAGATATTTCACCACGCACTTGGTCCATTGGAAGCTTTCCTTGCTGAAGGTACGGCGGCTGTATAATGTCATGACTGTGCCAAGATTTTCCAATTTCTTTCCTTTTTCTGCACTCACCTGTATAGAACAATTAGCGCGTGTAATGAATATAATAATAATAAGTTTTTGTAATAAATAAATGAAACGAATCTCACTTGCGCGATGTTTTCGGCGCTTCTGATGCAAAGTTCGTTTGCGTCTTCGTAATTCAACAGCATGTAAGGTAACAACGACACAACGTTCATCGGGAACGCGAGGCTTTGCGTGGGGTCTACAACCGGTAGATCAAGCAGAGGCGTAAATTGAGAAAGCAACGTGACAACCGGCTCGTACGTGTTCGGACTGGTGCATCCTTTCAACAGGAGCGCGTGTACACCAGGAAACGAGGTCCACCGTAACTGCTGTTGCAATTTCTCGACTTTGTCCCGGGCGTCCGGTCGATCGAGCGGCAATCTGTGCAGCACGCGACTAAGAAGTCGCAGCGCCAAGAGGAACTCGTGTTCGTAATCCGATTCGAGCAGAGACACCGACAACCAGAACAACTGTGCCAGTATTGTCATCTTGTCGTCCTGTGTCGCGGAATCACCCAACAATTTCAAAGACTGCGCCGATCTCGATCTAGAGAGATTCGAATTAGGGTATTTGTTGCCGCCAACTCTGTTTTCCATTTCTGCAACAATAAAGTTTTCGAAGAACTTGTGAGTTATGACTGTAAGATTTAATTTATGCGATTCATGCAACGAGAAACATAATCGTAATGACCTTTTATCTCGTTAGCGGCGGTATTTCCACCACTGGATCTCTTCATACAATAGCTGACCGAGTAACTTGTGCTCCTAGTGTGCCCGCCTTGATTCAAGTGAGATACCACGTGCGGTCCAGTCGGATAACCATTCCCACCTCCTGGACTGCGCTTTCCTCCGATTACATGACCCGACACTGGGTCCTTGTTGTTCAAATTGGGCGTGGATTTGAAGATTTCTTTCATGAAATCGAGCGGTCTAAAGTCTGACTCGAGCGAATCGACAGCCGCCTCCAGTGTCAGCAGTAACTCCGTTACATATCCCTGTAAAAATATAAAACAAAGTGATTTAACATTCTGCTCATTGCGAATTTCAACGCTCTTATGGCCGAACGTCTAACTGTACCTGCATGTCCTCGCCCTGCTCGGCGACAGTTTCCACCAGTCTGGATAAAATATCAGATAACATTCTGGACGTTATCGGAACACGCAGTGCTCGAAAAACTTGCAGAGATCTTCCGGCGTAATGTCTCGACGAACAGGAAAGACCTAACTGCAACGCGGTTTGTGCCCATCTTTGACTGACTAACGCGTGAGGCAACGAGTCTCTGAAGACACGTAACACATGCCGCAGTAAGACCGTGAGCTGTTCGGCGCTACGGACCCACCACACTTTGGCAGTCATGTCCTCATAATTCCACAGAGGTTGATTTGTCCTATTACGAAAATCGATATTGAATTATAGAGAAATCTTATTCGTTTCTGTGTGTGAGCAGGTAATTAATGTACAAACCTAGAAGCGAGGAAATTAATTAAGGACTTAATAACATCTTGTATCGGCATGTTGGGACCCGGCTGAGGACCGGTCCAATTATGCGCGTCTTCCGGCGTTACAATAACAGGCGGCACCGCGTTTGTTGCTGTTCCGTTCGAAGTCGGCCAACTGTTGCACACAGTTGAGTCTGTAAGTGTTTGGTAATTACTTAGATATTTTTCTTGCACAAGTGTAGAGTATTCGGTAAACTACTTCAATTAAATTGAAGATACTGTACCATATGTATGAGAGTTCCCACAATCGTCTGTTGTCGAGTAATTTACGTGATTCATCGAGACTGGCGGAGTCAATGTCGAATTCAGCAAGGTCGCGTGAGTCGGCGTAACGTCCGCGGACGAAGACGGTAACGGCGGCGGAGGAGGTGGTGGTGGAGGCGGCGGAGGTGCGGGTGGACACGTTGAAGAATCAGAAGGCATCGGCGGCGGAGGTGGTGGCGGCGGTGGAGGTGGCGGTGGCGGTGGCGACGAAGGCGGCGGCGACGAAGACGACGGCGGCGGAGTTGTGGGCGGCGGAGCCGAGGGAGGACCGTACAGGTAACTGTCGAATTCCGGATCAACCTCGGTGAAGTTGTGATCCAGCACCGGCAAGGCTGGCGTAGACAGTCCCAATCCCAGTTGCTCCGTCTTCGAAGCGAGGAGCACGCGCGCAACACCGAGATGATCGCGGTGATCGCCTAGCACAACCAGCAAATTCAGCAGAAGACAACGACAGTGATCGCGCACCAGCGGCCTCGAGTGATCCAGACCGAGGAAAACTATGTGCAGCATCAAAGGAACGTGTATGGCCCAATCGAGTTGGATGCCGTCAACGACAACGTCAGTGAGCAGCATTACGGCTATGTTGCACCTATTAACAATAATGGATTAGAAATTACATTAATATGCGTGGAGAAAATCGAATAGAAGATCAAGTGAAGGAGAGTTGCGCAATCACCTGTGAAATCCACTTATCGGTTGAGAACTATCGGGCAAGTACTCGGTCAGAGGTGCAAAGTAGCCTCCGTATTCCGGCATCGGCAAAGGATGCGGTTGCGGAATATCGAACTTCTCATCGACGCACGGCATTTTCCCGTTCACTCCAGGAGGCACGTTACGAGCGGCGTAGCACGACTCGTCAGTAGTTAACTGGAAATAATTTTTTAATTAAAATATCTCTTCGTAAGAAAGATTAAATTCGTAAAAATTCAATTGCTCGGGTGATAGTTTCGTTCAGTTTTATCGTTAAAAATAAAACAAAATTTCTAATACCACACCAAGTTTTAATTGAGTTATAAAACATACTTCGGCTTCCGTAGTCGGAGTTGACAGATCATCCGGAAGTACTGGCGGACCGCTCGCAGTCCTCGTTTTTTCTCTTGGCGTTTGAAACCCCGCGAGCGCTCGCAGTGCGGTGTCGGATTTCGAGCTGTATGACAAAGTGTTTTCACAAAATTATATAATCTTCGTGTTTTTTCCAGGAGATTTGTGTAGAAGCTAGAAGTCACACGAGAAATTCAACTGTTAAAATTTTTAATTATGAAAGTGCTAACCCAGTTTTGACGGGATCTTCCCCGGAGTGCCTTTTCGTATGGATGGTACCCTTCTCGACGCCAAGATCTCTGGGCGGATTAGCGGGATCGGCGGCGGGCGCGTCGCTGTGCGACGAGGCTTTCCTCATGCTGGTAAGCCGATAGAAGGGCGGCGTTTCCGTTCGTTCAATTAAACAATTCAAAGTCTCAACCGTTTCCAGTTCCGTCATCATTTCGTCGACGAGGCGATCAGGACGGGCTCGCGCCAGATACAGCACCACGCGTTTCGCCTAATAAACAGAGAATTCAATTCCATCAAATCTAGATATCGAATACTTTGTTTCTCTTTCTCGTTCCATGATGACGAATAAAACTGTGCTGAGTTTTTTACTTACGTATGGTAATAATTCTTGAGGCGCCATGCCAGAGACAATAATCAAGTAGCGAATGATGACTTTGAGATTGTTCGGCCAACATCCGCACAAAGTCGCCCAAAGCTCTTCCGTCTCTTTGGGATGCTCGTCTGAGAACTGCGAAATAATTAAAAATCAACGCTTACGTAACGTTTAATGAAATACCGGTGTGCTGCTTGTTTTTTTAACGAGAATTTATCGAGCACCTTTGCCGTGATGTAGAAGAGATTGTTCAGCACCATCTCTGTCGCTTCCGCGCTGCCCCAGCCTTCTCTTCGCGTTCCCCCACGTGTCACGTCACTCGTATAATACTGCGAAAAGAAATGAAATCATTTTAAGAAAATATGGCGGAGATGTTATGTATATGTACAATTCTTGGGAAAAATTGTTTGAGCATTAATTGCAAAAAGTTTCATTTGTCGAGTGTATCTCGTGGCAGTAAACAACATTTCATTACTACATTTATATTTTCTTGATACGATTACTCTTTTAATTTTTTTTTCATATTATTATTTCTCTCTGAAGGAGATACGAAAGAGAAAAAATGCACAAAAATATCGGAAAGCTTTTTTAAAATTAAAGTTTGAAAATTAAAAAATGGAAATGAATGGAATAAAAAAAAAAAAGAATTTTTCAATAAGCTTTGCCGAGCTTATAAACTTTGGCTGCACGCAGAGCTTCATTCAAATTTCAATTCGTGAAATTTAATGGTCCAAATTTTACGTCCGTTCATTACATGCAAAAAATTCCACCAAAAGTAATAATATTAGTGGAAAAATGTAAAAAAAAAAAAAGAAGCAAGGTGGATATTGAAAAACGATTGCGCCATTACCTATAAGCTAAAACAAACGCACTGCTATTCTGAACTGCAATCCTCTTTCGATCTTCCATTGGGGTGATCAGGATTATTACCATTACCGATAATTGTTCAATGGAAGACAAATGTGCGTTACACCCATTGCTTTCAGATTACACGAGTAGATCGTAAATTTTATTCGCCCACACACACACACACACACAAAACTTTTCTTTACAATTTATATTTATACAATATTTGATTAATCTCTGTACCAAGTTAAATGTGGTTTTTTTTGCAATATCGAGACACAACAAAAAATCGTTGCGATAGTGGGTAATCGAGTGATAAGCAAACGAAAAAGAAGACATCTTTTACAAACGCCAGATATCGATCGCGATATTTCTCCCACGCCAAGCGAACGCTCTGCCATTTAAACGTTATTTCGAAAGCCACATCTCGATGATTAATGAAATCACCGAGAGATCATCATTGATAGCTGAACATCGTGCCAAGGATCGTAAGAAATTGCCATCAATCTTTCTATTTATATCACAGCAGGTTGTACTATTATTTTCATTAAAAAAAAAAGAAAAAAAATGTATGCGCAGAATTTTTTAAAAATTTTTTGCGCGCTCTGTCGAACATTGCATTTCCGACACAATTTTATTTTTTGAACTTTTTCGCGCTTATTGATTTTTCTTCGTGAATACATGAATTTTTTTTTTTTTTTTTTTTTTATTTTGTTCAATATATATTACCGGTTTTTACGTCGTATTACTGTTATATTTTTGGTAAAATTTTTTTATCGCACGTATATTGGTGCAGTTGGAACCTTCCGGGATTTTTTGTCGGTTGCTTGCGCATTGCTGTTAAACGTTCCCGGCAACCACGTATTTGCAATATCGCTCATAAGTCTGCGCGCAGCTCTCTCTCTATTGCGTTTACCCGCAGAGGTATGTGTTTCCATTTCTCCCCAAATAATCGAGAACAAAGAGATTCCAGCGCGATTCCAAATGTCTGGAAAATCAAATCGTCGTGAACATCCACATCCACCGCGTGTTTAAACATTCGCTGAATCAACTCTCTCTTGTTTCTGAAATAATCAACCCACTTTATTTGAGCAAAATAAAAAAAAAACAATACAATGTCCGAATAAAAGCTTAAAATAAAATTTACAATCAATAACGTGATTTTCCAATCTCTGCGTATGCAAAAAATGCAACGAGATGAGAAAATTTTCCAGAGACTTTTCTCAGACGATATTTAAAGCCTCTACCACTCTCGGAAATAGACACTGACGTAGAGCTTCTTTACTTCGCAAATACCATGTGCTAGAATAAATTTTAGAATCTTTCAAGATTATATATGTATATTCTCTCTAAAAGTAGATCAATCATAAGACTCGATATATAATTATATACTGCGGAAAGGAAACTTTCTCTCATACACACACACACATATAGGTTTGCGCGTGCAAACCAACGTGAGAGATCATATCAAGACGTTTAGAAATTTTTCTCGAAATTTGCTGAAGTAGATCACCGGTATCAATCCTCACGACGAATATTAAAGCCAAAAGTAACAAGGGGACGTAGCTCACATGGTAGAGCGCTCGCTTAGCATGCGAGAGGTACCGGGATCGATACCCGGCGTCTCCAAAATCTCTTTTTTGATCCTTTCACTGAAAGTAGATCACTTGCGCGATTCATATAGATCTTGCGGTGAAACTGTATCAACGGGGGGCGTAGCTCAGATGGTAGAGCGCTCGCTTAGCATGCGAGAGGTACCGGGATCGATACCCGGCGCCTCCAAAGAATCGTTTGCGATATTGAAAATACGTCAAAAAATAATATTCAGAATATAGCAAGCGTTTAACATGCAAAAGTGTCAAAAGTAATTTCCATAACGTGTATATTGATTTTTTTTTAAACACAACTTTCATTCACAACCTTGAAAAGCTTTCATGATATTATTAATTTTTAAAAACCACATTGCGCGCAAGATATCATGAGAAATGTTTAATTATAGACACTGCAAATGCGCAAAGTTACGCACTGTCGAACATTTCGACAAACAAAATGTAACAAATACTAATTACATTTTCACACAAACATTACATGAAAACCGTCAGGAACGCTTGGGATCTCGGGAGCAAAACGTAATTTACTAGAGCTAATTATTAGCTAATTATGAGCTTCAATCACCTGATAATAACTCAGTGGATTAGATGGCGGCGGTACATTGGGATCGACAAGTTCCATGTTGTGCAACCAGGGTAGCAAATACTGCAACAGCAACTGTCGAACTTCTCTGCGAGCTGTTTGAAATCGGTGTGTAATTTCTGAAAAGAAAAAAAAAACAATTTATCAGTTGCGCCAGATAAAAATTGTCACGGTGATGATTTAACTGCACGTGTTCCACATGGTTTATTATCAACCCAATTTCCGTTCGATATCAAATATTATTCGACACCAAATATTGTTCGATATCAATTATTAATTTTCTAACGAACCTTCATCTGGAACTTTCATAAAACGAACTATGTAACGTAATTATTATAAAACGCTGTTGCGTGTTGTTTAACATGTTTCTCACTATTTCTTATTACAAAAATGTACGTTAATTACAACCTTTCATATAAATTAGAATATAGATCATGTTAGAATTAGATTAGAAATTACATCACTGACTCACACACATATTGTCGACACGCTCTAATAACATGATTGATTTATTTATTGATTCATTGGTTTCGCAGCACGTTAATAATTCCGTTTAACAGCTTTTGAAATAATACCCGCATACGTGTATCCTATTAAAATTTAATTATTTTCACAAATATAATTTTGCAGTCGTGTGTGTGTGTGATAACGACATCATCTAGTAGAGTATACTCTGAAAATTGCAAGGAGAGTTGGTTGCAGAAAGACAAAGACATGAACGTTGGAGAACAAAAGATGTTAAAAAAAAACAAGAATATGTATGCATGTACCTATCTAATCCCAGCTCGCGTAGAGTTTAATGAGACCAGATAAAAAATTACACACACATATTGATACATTTAATATTTAAAATTCTCTTAAAATTACACGTACGACGGCCTTTTTTAAGGCCGAAAAAGAATTAATAAAAGTTGGAAAATAGAAGTGAAATGTACATTTCGCTTACGCAAATAAATTATTCGAGATACAAATTTTCTTTATATGAATTTCACATTAACGAAGTAATGAATGAAAATAACTCTTTTAAAATCTTTCTTTTCACTCTTTGTGCGTATTTTTCTCTTTTCTCACAAATTAATAACTTAATAAACATTCTACTTTTTACTGCCATTCTTTTTACGTTGTTCGTATTTGTCTCTTTCTCTCTCTCTCTCTCTCTGAGTATCTCATTATCTCTACTAAAACTTCTCGGCAACGCAAGAACGCTTGATATTTTTTTTTCTTATTAAACTCAGTCAGCTTGTAACTTAAGATATTTTAAATAGAACATTTATTTTAACACGCGTTACACAATTCAGTACTTTTTGTGCATTAGAATTTTCTTTTCTTTTTCTCCGAAAACACTAATTACAACGGTGCCAGTTCAACAAACAAATTTAATATAAATGGAATTCTTATTCGTTCCCTGTCTCTCTTTCTTTCTTTTACACGCCGGAGTTTCAGGATAACTCCGATATTTGCGCCGCATAGGTCAAGAGATAATAGAAGAAATAAAGGTAATAATGCGCGAACACTTTGTGCCTTCATGTCATATTAGTTATATTGGGGTGGTAATGTCGTTTTTTGATTGTCAATATTAACGAAACCATTATCGGTTCAGTCAATTCGTCAGCTTGTGATAAGTAGCGCAGCCATTTATTACGTTTCTATTGGTAGGTATAGAATTTCATTTGTCTTCAACACATCGCAAATAATACTTGATGAATTAAGTTTTTTTTTTTTTTTTTTTTTTTTTTCTTATGTATTTTGTCAATTTATATATTACGCTGCACAGATCGAGCGCGCTTTCAATATTGTTTCCTTTGGGAGATCAATGTAACATGTCGTTTGAGAAACACTCAACAGGATATTGAAAACGACATTTGATATTTTCCCGTATCCTCGTAAATAACGTTCTTTCCATATCATTTTGCAGTTCGTAACGTCCACGTGTTTTTATTATTCGTGTAACTGCCTGCATTTCGTGTAATTATCTGCAGTTACTTCGACAACTCGCTTTTACTCGTCGCATCGCGACCTCGCACAATCAGAGATTAAATGTGGAAAATACAAATCTCATCAAAAAAACAATCGTAAAATGCATTTTACGCGACGGAAATTTTCGATAAAAGTGCTGATGTAATAAATTTATTCCGTTCTCCATATCTGAGATCATGATACACAAATTTCAAAAATAATTTTTTGCGGATTTTTTACGTAGAAACGAATGTCGATAAAATGGTTTGTGCAAAAATTCTCTTATATATTGCACCTAATAGCATCTCATTGCGGAGATATATCCATTAAGATATTTCTTGCAATCTGATAAATCCATCGCTTAACTTAGTCGATGCGTTCACATTTGTATTTGTTCTTGCCGCCCAGAGATAAGCTCATGATTTATACATGCTTTCTCTTCCAATACTGAACGAAGCACATCTAAAATCATTTTTTAAACGATCATTATTTTAAGGAGAAACAGATAGAGACCCGAAAGAATTTTAAATTTTACACGTTGCCTAAGGTAAATGCAAAAATGCGAATTAAATTGGCCTTCCTTCGTCCTTATCTATTAAATTTCGCGCGTCCAATTAATATTCCCAATTAACTTCTTCAAAAGTATAATTATAGCGACAATATACGCACAGCGTATTTTATTTCCTTTTATGCATCAAATGACTCGGACTTTTTTTATCGCTTATTTCTTCACATGCTGCACCAAACGCAATATCACAATCAGAATTGATAAAAATGCAGTTTCATGTTACACCGTCCTCGCAAAAGCAAACTTATTCGTTATTTTAAGCGTTAAACCAAAAGAATTTAGCCGGTTACGGAAAACCTGCAAGACAGTAATTCACGCAATAGAGTTTTATTTTACGTCAATCATCATCGTACTCAAATTTCTATCTTTCTCTCTCTCTCTTTTTGCCTCTCTCACTCTTTTTTAAAACCATTACTCCGTAAAGTTGCTTGACATCACCGACACTGTGTCAGAGAATGCGCCAAGAAATTAAAACAGATGACAACAATTCTGCAAACTCGTTTTATGCAAACTTGGAAACGTCATTGCTAATTTCCAAGCTCATTAAAGAGAAGCGGTAGTAGTTAAACGGTTTAATTCGCAAAGAGATCGGTCACGGTCAAAGCTCTTGTACGAGTTTACGGATTTTAAGAAGCATTTTCCGCGAACTTCACTAAGATAACATGTTTTTCTTTGTTTAAAGTAACTATTTTAAGTAACGTCTCTCAGTGACATTATTAAAAGAACCATTTATTAAAGAACCAAGTTGTTAGATATGTAAATGATAAATAACAATTCTCAGTTTTTTATAAATACTTTGGGATAATTATTTCTTTGATAAGTCACTGTATGAATCTTGTAAGAATAAGAAAAGAAAATCTCTCAAAATACTCTTTTGTTTTCCTCGCCTGCAAATGTTTTGACAAAAATCTATTTCTGGTTGGTGAGTATTAAAACACAAATCTGTCGATAACTTGATATTGTTATTACACGGAAACAACAACACGCCTCCCGGATAATAATCGATGAGAACCAGTCGCGTGAGAATTGTTGTGTGCGTTTAGCATTATCTTGAGTTACATTTGTGCACCCGACTATTCACGCACATATCTGAAATGCGATTCTGTCTCAAGATCGTATTAAACATAAACGTATGCGTCCGCAACACGCTAATAGTATCTTTAACTATACACGTGATTTTGCATCACCGTGACACAGTATCTTTGACTATTTTGTTGTGCGTGCGATTTATGTGCAACAACAAAGGGTAACCGAGCGTCTTTGTGTCTCGGTTCCTTTTAATACGTACAGCTGAACTTTGGACTGAGAAACAATTAACTGGTAAATCAAAAAGTTCGTAATTGGGCTTTATCGTGGTAGCGCCAATTTACACATAGAGAACGTATTAAATGCGATGATACTGGAGTTTCAGAACTCTAATACACGGTGATAAACACCATGATGCACCATATGATAATGAAAATTTTTGAAATTCTCAATACTTCTTTTTCAATAACCAAGAAAAAAGTTTTATTTTTGATGCAATCTAATTTAACTTCTTCCTCCTACATTTTCTCTCCTGCAAAATGATTTCTCAGAGATATATACACACATTGACGATTGTTTGGAATATAACGTAAAGCTTTCAGAGGATCGAGATTGAAAGGATCAATAAACACATTGGAGATCCACTTACCGCTGAACATCGGCATCGTAAGCTCCGGATGTAGTTGAGCCAGTTGACGTGAGAGGTACATTTGACTGCGGCAATAAGTCGTCGACAAAAGCACGTCCAGTGTGCCACCCCTAATTGTGCCGCCGGAGGAAATCTCACCTGCGGGATTACTTTGTTGACCCGGGCCGGAAGTCACGGTGGCTGTGGAGCTTGCGAGGGGATCATTGTGTGCTGCAACACAGAATAAAGTTTGAAATTGCTGAATCAATAAGAAAGTTCAACAAATTGCTAATTGACTGAGTTGTGTGGCTTAGAAAAGATTTCATTTCAAAATTTCCACGTTTTTTCGTAGAATTTTCTCTTCGTTCTCGCGAAATTCTGCTTTTAATAATTATGATAACCAAACGTCAAAGACAAGAGAGAGAGAGAGAGTTTTTGTGAGATTCAATGTTTTATCAAGAATCAACTGTAGATTTCTTTGTAGAATGTAGAATAGATATACAGCTTATAAGAAAAGTTTTATGAACTTTGTGAAAATTTTATACAAAGGTTTCATTAAAACAAATAAGTAAAACCAAATACGGTAACAAGATACGACGCAAGGAATACCTGTAAAATAATGTTGTGTAATCAATAATTTCGATAATATTAGTGGAGTGCAGAGAAGCCAGGCGTAAAATTAATAATTACCTTCGACAACAATCTATACATTTACGCAGCCGATTTAAGTTATAAATAATTCCTAAATTTAACACCATTTACATTGAATAAGCTCCACGAGTCTCAATGCGCGTTCTCTTATATAAATGACATATTATATAGATAGAAATAGCTTCTCCTCGGACAAACCTAACGCATGTCCTCGTTAAAAGGAAAATAAATCATTAGAGGAACAGATTTCTTTGCCAATATGTTTTTTTTCTCTTATGCATTACTTTTCGTATAAAAATAAATGCTGTCCAGAAGAATGCGAACTTTTCAAAACTTTGATGATAAAAAAAAAAACTCTGATGTTTTTCTGCGAAAGCAAACCATGATATTATTAAAAATACGGATTAATTGCGAAAACGAAACGTCTCTTTTGCGATATGACAGATTGATGCGCCGAGAAGAGGCGGGAATTTGTATATTACCCCGATGCGCAGAAGCCAGAATTCTCAATGCATCGGGCTTTATCAGAAATGGATGTGCCGGGCGTCTAGCAGAAATAGCTGAGCCGGCATTCGAATACGTACTTGGAAAGTGTAACAAATTAGTGCTCGAAAGTCAAAGTGCGTGCCAAACAGTAGTAGTTGGAGTAAAAGTATTCTTTTTATTGAACACTTGATATTACACAAGTTTCATCTCGTTTTCCTCTCTTCAAAAAATAAAAAACAGAAAACTAGCAACGCGTGTTGCAATCATTATGTAATGATGAATTTATTGTGAGGCAATTAATTTATTTGCTGCTAAATCGGATTTTTAAAATAAATGTATAAATTAAAAATTTATTATATACACAATAATTAGTGCGTGAGTCTGTACAAGGGAATATCTTGCGCATCGACAATGTCACGTGACGCAAAGAGTCCTCGTATATTTCTGAAACTGCAATATTGTGTGTGATATTAATGGCTGTAATGGTTTCTATATATAAAAACACATCAACGGTCAAGAGTGTTTGGAAAGTCAGTTAAAAGGAGCTTTCGTCACAGTTTCATAAAAGCGTCTACGAAATCCGGACGGCAGCCTAGATAGATTGTGATTGCATATCTCTCGCACATATATTATTTATTTATTTTTATCTCAATTAAACAGGTACGCGACTGCTTGAGATGTTATAAAGTAAAACAATTTAATAAAATATATTTTAAAATATTCAATAAAATATTACATATTTTTTTTTGTATTTAGTGAACAGTTAAGAAAGTTTTTCTTAATTTTGCTATTCTTTTTAATATTTTCAGATAGCCGAAAGAATCACGGAATTTCAAAAATATTCCATGCAACTTGTGTGTTTATTCATCTCACATATAGAATTTGTTCGAAAAGAAAGTTATAAGTTAAAAAGAAAACAAACACAATTGAAGATATCAGATTCGTCGAGTTCATTTTAGCATGTAAGTACTGTTCAACAGTGTAAACGTCACATCAGCAAATGTTTGTTTAATACATCTTCTTACGTAATCGTGTGCACTATAATTTATTCCCGATTAAAACAACTGATTATTGCAAGATTATAAATCACATCGGATTATTTGCAATAACATGTACAACAGATAACAAATTTTTTTCTGTCATCGTATAATCGCACACGTCGTAAGATAGTTATAGCATTTTACAACAAACTAAAATAAACTAAATACGAGAAAAAGAGGAATCATTAGAAAAATCTTGTGATTGCGTTTTAGTCACTGTTAATAATGAAGTGAAATTTTATTGCAAGCTAATTGCACGTCTAAATATAACGCAATCGTGACAATCAACAGAGTTGACGCGCAATGACGCTAATTATTTGTTAACGTATCTAGTGCACGGAGGATTTCCTCGTACTTGCGATAAGTACGAAGCAAATTCCCCCCATATGTGTTTTTCACAGAATGAATTCGAGATAATGCATTTTTTTAATATATAATGAAGCGCGATATGAAACACGTACTTGAGCTCGATCGAGCGATAACGAATTAAGTGATCGGAATGTAAATATCACTGCCTTTTTTCTCGTTTTCTCATTAGAAGTAGATCTCTTTAGAAAGATAGTGAATTGCATAAATTAATTGAAGAGCGTAAAAATATGACAAGAGAGACGCGTATCTTCTTATCCGTTCAAAATGTGAATCACAATTCTCTTTTGATTTTCAACGTCAAGTTACTTTGCAAGCGCAGATGATTTGAATGTCCTTTTACTGTCTCTTTTTTATCTCTGCAAATAAAAATTTCTGTGGAAGTGCGCGACGAGTTTGGAATACTTTATATATAATATACATATATCTCTTTCTGTATGGAACGTACCAATTATGATGCTCTTTCAGGTCATCATGCATGACGCATGTTGTTATGTGTTGCACGCTCGGCGCGGTTATACCGCTTTTTGCTTTTCTTTTCATTGATGACAGTTAACGTGCAAGACCAACGAGAATGATCGAGGCGAGCAACAGCACGGACTGGATCGACCAATTCCTTCGGTTCCTCCAGCATTATTACACGCCGATTCTTGTACATCTTGGTCTGCTGGGCAACTGTCTGTCGATGTGCGTGTTCTTCGGCACGAAGTTACGTTACGCCTCGTCTAGTATTTACTTGGGCGCGCTAGCGGCAAGCGATAGCGGCTACTTAATAATACACTTCGTGTCCTGGCTCACTATAGTGAAAATAGAACTGTTTAATCAGCCGGGTTATTGCAAGTTCTTCACTTTCTTAGGCCACATCTTTCCTTTTCTCAGTGTGTGGCTTGTGGTGGCCTTCACTGTCGAGCGATACATCGCCGTCAAGTGGCCGCTTCGTCGTAGATCCTTGTGTACGGTCGCTCGTGCGAGGGTTGTGGTGATCGGGTTAACGGCATCGGCGATTCCTCTATGCAGCCCGGTAATCCTGTTTTCTAAATCGTCTACCGCACGCAACATGACTCGGTGCGGCTTGGACGAGAACTGGTTGTTCTGGGCAAACGCTTACAACATCAGTGACGCCGTCATAACGTTTGTCGTGCCACTGACTATAATAGTGATCTTTAATACTCTGATAGCACGCAACATCTATAAGTCCGATCATATCCGAAGGACTATGACTATCGAATCCTCCACCTCAAACGAGAATCAGAATAATTCTCGGGACAGGATACCACAGACCAAAGTCACGAAAATGCTCTTGATTGTTTCGAGCGCGTTCTTTTGCTTCAACATGCCTTCATGCGTTTTCAGGCTGATCGGTTTTCTTTACGTACGTACATAAATATTTATATAAGATGTTTGAAACATTGTTTACCGATTGATATCACACTTATACCATTCTGTAAATTCAGGACAGACACTTAGTATGGCTCCTTCAGGCGCAGATATTAAGCTATCAGATATATGCCACGAGTTTTGGCATAAACTTCGTCCTTTATTGTGTAGGCGGACGGAATTTTCGCAACGCAATGATTCGCATATTCATAAAGCATTCGGATAGGAGAAGAAACGGAACTCTTTTGCACATGACAAGTCATGGAAAACAAAATTGTAAGTACTTCAGTATCTAATGAGCATGTGATGTTTACAAATAAATTTAATAAGTTTATAAATAAATTTAAAAAGAAGGTTTTCTTCGGTATAAGATAGAACTTCACATTTTTTCTCTTTTAGTTTCAGAATCTACACGTAGATACAGCTCGACAAAGCGACCGCATTTCGATGAACAACCGAAAGATGCTCAAGAAACACAAAAACTCTCAACGAAACCAGACGAAAAGCCCCCAATAAACGAATAATACAAAAACATTAAATTTATTGTGAATATTTCAATGGACAAGTGTCACAATAATGCGTGTTACAAGTGAACAATCAGAAAATAATATATATACGATACACCGAGACAGTATTATGAAAAAATAAAATTAAAATTATAAAAACTCACCAGCCTCTAGTTCCGTAGCTGGAAGTGGTCCCACGTTACCAAAGAAGCGTTGATCGAGCAACTGAAGAAGTTGAAGCGCTGCATCGTGAACTGGAGCTCGAGGACATCCTGTATTCATTAGAGTAACATTGATGACACTCGTGTAGTGGTCACAAGGATATTCCCTGAAAAAAAAAAACGAGAAATATTTCTTCTTCCGAATTTCATGTTACGTCAATACAAAGAATCGTATGTCTCGCGGGATTCTTGTTACATGTTACTCCTCAATAAAAACACTTTTATACATAAATGTACTTAATGAATGTAAAACGGGAGATTTTCTATCACATACACACCTGGCACTGAAGATTGTTGCCAAAGCGAGAAAGCAGCCATCAGCAACTTGCGGCGCACCGGTGTAACATCGATCCACTACCCAATCCAAAAGTGTGCCAATGTCAGGATTTCCCTCGAGAAGTAACACCACAGTTTCACGCGCAAGTGCATAAATCTGAAAAAAAAAAAAAAAGTGAAATATATTCGTCAACGTTCTAGTTCCGTCGATGTATCCAATGAATAATGAGTTCGATTTGCAGTTTTCTGTGATTTTGGATGTTAAGAGAGAAGTGTTTACGAAATAAAATCTTTCATAAAATGTAAACAAAACAAGTATTGCAGAATTTACCTTTTCGTCTTTACTAGCTAGTAATAAGTCCAGCCACTGATACAAGATCGCTCCTTCTTCCGAGAGCGACTGAGGATTGAAGCACGATCCGCAACAGAGTAATCCGCTCATAGCTTGCAAGGCCGAAAGTTGCAATTCGGTGCAAGACTTTTCTTCCTCCTGCAAGGACGACGTGGTCGTGAGCGGTCTGCCGTAAACACCGGCCCAACTAGCAAACAGCATGAATAAATTTCTTCTTAAATCTCTCTTCAGCAAGGTGTAACACGTTTCCACTGGAAAAAACAGGAGATCAAGGTAATAATTAACGAGTTAATAGACGCGACATGTAAATATTTTCTGAACAAAAAGTATTTAAAATAAAACCTCACTTACATGAGAAGCTCTTGATCATTTTTCTAATAAAATTGCAGAAGTGTAACTTGATATCTCGTACAGCGGGTGCTTCCTTGTCGGTCTCATTTTCAAGATAGATGCGAGCACCGTCTATATACTCGACGAACGTTGGATGTAAAGATTGTGTCTCGCGATCTAATACCGCTGGACTGAAAAATATCGCGACAATTTTGTGAGTTTAGTTTTGCAATAGACAAAAAAAGAAGTAAAAAGTAATAAAACGATATAACTCACCAGATTCCGAATGTTCCGTACTCGGCGATTAATTCCAACACTCGTACCAACTGCAGTCTCAATGCGTCGCGTCTTCTTCGTCGCCTCATATTCTCCTGCTTTCGATCGACTGCCTCGCGGATGTAAGGAACTAGTTCTTCCATCAAATCTCTGCAACAAGTAGATCATGGAGAAACCGTTCGTCATCTTGTAATCTAATTCAGAAGTTTTAAACAGAAGAATATTTACTTCAGAGCATCGGCGTTTACTTTTCCGATCGCCTGGACCGCAGCATCTCTGACATCGATGGCCTCGCATCTCAGTAGAGGTACGGTCAACTTGTACAAGGCTGCAGGACTGGCGTTCGTGCCCGGCGATTTGTTGTCACCGCGTTCCGCGGACAGACTGTCCGGCGACGAACTGCAAAAGTGAAGTTGTTGCGTTTCACATCTCCCAGCCTTCGTAAACTAAGATTTTTAAAAACTCGTAAACAGTGCGTTCAAATAACAAAGTTTAGGTCTCGCAACAAAAGCGATCGGGAACGGTCGTAAGGCAAGATAAGGCAAAGAGAGAATTGTACACGCAAGTTCGAAAGAAAAAAAGAAGACTGTTAGGCCGGCAAGAGCGCGAAGCTATAGTTCGATATAAAAAAAAAAAGAAGATAACAAACTGTGCTACATCAGGAGAATAAGTAAAAGAAAGAAAAAAAAAAAAAAAAAAAAAAAAAAAAAAAAAAAAAAAAAAAAAAAAAAAAAAAAAGTGGAAGATAATGGTGCGAGTTACCAACGACCGTTTAAATCCCGGGTGACATCGAAGGAAGCGTGGTCGTTTCGTTTTCGCGATTGTTAATCTCAGGCTCACCTGGTACGTTTGTGCCGGGTGTAGATGCCGGAAATGGACGGTACAGAGAATCGGCCCGGCAGGGTCTGCGCCCCGCCGAGATTCTCCAGGCTCTGACTCAACTCCTTACTCATGCACAACACACCAAACTCCACCGTATGCTGACCACTAGAGTATGCAATACAGTGTACCACCAATGCTCCTTGTATCAGACATTATTTACTGCTCAGAGACTACTACTCTAATATCCAGAGTGAATGAGAGAGGGAGAGACAGAGAGAAAGAGAGATGTACGAGACACGAGTACGACAAGAGAAAGCATGCGTAAGATGTTGCGAAAAAATAAAGCGAAATGTAAATGTGCACAGAAAAAAAAAGGACAAGAGCAAATGTGGATCCCGCTCCCGAGTGCAAAGCGCGAGTTTGGTATAAATTGGCGCTGGTTTATTCGAGTTTAATTTTAGAGACTGTAAAGTTTTGTAACAGTGCTGGGATGTGAGAAGTAACAAGTAGAGTAGAAGATACAACATGGACTATTTTGTAAGATATGTAATAACTAATCAATATTTCTCGAAACAAGTATGTGAATACATGTGAGATACTTTTTTGTGAACCAAATATGACCCAACACCAATTAATACCAAGTAATATTGACCTTATTCCGTGATTTAATTTTTTTATATAAATACATTTAAAGCTCTCTAATGTATTACTATAAACGTGAAAAACTCTTATAATTACCAAGAATTTTATTAAAACTTCCCTTCTCGGACTAAGACAAGTCGTGTGCATCGTGCGCCTCGATGCAGATGTATTTGAATGAGATATTTTGTTTTATTATTTAAAATAAGTTCTTTGAGTTGCATCTGCAGCGAGCACAGCGATGCACGCGTACTTTATCGAACGATATATATATATAATAAGCATGAATGGTATTAAAAAACTATCAAAAAGTAAGATAATAACAATAATAATAATATGGATTTAACATGGTATATGAATGTCTATGTTTTATACATTGTGGCCAACTTACCTGAGACTCAGATCTGGACTGGCGCATCGAACAACCGGATTCGGTACGGGCGGCACAACTCTGTACCCGAAAGTCAGATAATTTTTCCATATGTGCATGTAAACATCTCTCTCGTTCACCGGTTTTCTCACAGCCGTCGAACTTCTCAACAACGAAGCTCGGTTGTCATTTACCGGACTGTTGTGTGTAAAATAATAAAAGAACTCGAATCATATCTCGAAATGTGTAAATTCATATCTAATACAAAAATTAGCGATTGAAAAAAATCTTGATCTTACGTGGGATCTACTACTGAGAACAGAGAATTTATGCGAGTGAAGACAATGGGCCAAGAATGAGCAACGGCGTTCGGGCATAGCGTGAGCACTCGGTCTTTTTCCAGAAATGCAAACAAACAGCTAGCCCACGGATCAGCCCCGTTTAGATTAAGTGACGAAGAGCTCTTGGTGCTGTTTTCGTCGTGAAATCCTGCGAGATAAAGTCATCGTTATGTAATAACTGTAACATCTGGTGACCTAGATACGGCAAAAAGTATCGCAAATACCAGCTGTCCAAACACAGCTACTCCTGTCCGCTATCCATTGCAGATCCACATTAGACGTGGATGCGGCGGCAGCTTTTTCAGCTGGCGGCAACATGGGATAACATTTCTCCAAGACGGCGGGACAGCAAGCGTCAATCACGTCGATAACTGGCTGATCATCTTCAGGTCCTCCTAGAAAAAGAAGATAACAAATGTGTGCAAAATATACGTACATGCATCCTGTAATGAATGTGACGTGTATAAATTACCCAAAGTCTTCAATAAAAGCTTAACTTCCCGCAGAATATGAACAGCCAGTCGCCGAGGATAAAGACGACAGTTGCACAGCATAACCAAAGCGAACCCTTCGACCAAATAAAATATGTTTGACACAGATTCTACTTTCTGTAAATAAGAAATCATACAATTATGCCCATGTTGTCACTTGCCAGTTTTAAAAATCAATATAACAAGTTAATGCAGACCTGGCCTGATTCACATTTTTTCACGCCAACGTCTATTCGCGTACTCATCCGTGTAGTATCCACCGATTGCTCTTTAGACCTTATACTAGGACTTGTTAGCGCGTTTTTCCAACTAGTCAGTAGTTGCAACAACATTCTCAACCCGTTGTCAATGAGTTGCGGGAATGTATCTTGCACATCCCTGGCTAAGAACTGAGTGAATCCGAGTACAACGTCTTGTCGCCAATCGGGGAAATCTAACACCAGAGTTTGCAGGCTCTGATACGCCAAAGCGCGCAATTCCTCGTCCATATGCACTGTCAAACGACCCAATAGATCCACCAATTCTGCACCGGTCATTCCATCGGGTATCAGTCGCGGAACAGCGGCGACGCAAGTCCGGAAGAGATCTATTCGAGGTTTGCGCTCCCCAGTGATCATCTCGTCCGGCTCCTTGTTCATATTTTGAGTGCTGGTCATCATGAGAGGTCTGCCATAATGAACGTCCAACGCGCGCAAAATGTCTACAAACACGCGGCGCACATGCGGGAAATACGAAGACATTCCTATGCTTCGTGCGGTATCTTCCGTCAGCATCTAAAATATCACGAGAACACGTTGAATTACCATTTGAAACGAATGCTACGAGTATTTTAAACGCGTAAAAATTGCGTCACCTTGTTCAGGAACGTCTTTTTAACACGCATAGTATTTCCGCTCGGCAATACGCCCATGGTACGCGGCATCGGTGGCTCTCCTTCTTTCTGCTGCAAACTATCGGCTACAACGAGGAACGCTCGAAGACCGATGCTCATACGTTCGGGCGTTAAAATAATCTTCACCGGTCGTCCGACGGACAGCAAGTCGAACACAATCTCACGCATCGCGAAATCCAATCGTTCTTGCGCGATGAACTGAATTATCTTGACAAAAATGTTCAGCGGCGTATCTCGCGGCACTACCGCCTTCGATCCTTTGGGAAACAAAGAATTTACTATGCTCTGCAGTCTGCTCTGCGTGGCCGAATTGCTCTCGCACTTGATTCGTATCATGTATACCCAGAGCAAACGGTACAAAGCCTCTGTACAACAAAATAAACACAAAAAATATTTTTCACAGTCTATTTGAAGAAGGAAGAAATAACGCAGGAAAAGTAGTTAGATCATACCTAATGCAACTCGACACATTTTTGGATCGCGATTCTTCAAGTGGGACAAACACATAGCTAAAAAGTAATGCCAATTTTGTAAAAAGAACGTTTTCTGGCTGACGCAGAGCAAGCAAGTTACTAGTGGAAAGAGCGCCAGTCTGTGCTTGGACTTTGTGCACATGTCCAGTGTTGTTGAATACAGCATTTCCACGAAGTTTTTCAGACACGGCACGTTTACTTCGTTTTTCACAGCCTAAAACAAAATCAAGACAACAAAATTTAGATTATAATATCGAGCAATAATGAAAAACATTAGATTTTCGTAATGCAAACACTTACAGCAGCAACAGGAACAAGTATCTCGACAAATAGACCAGCCAGAGCATGCTTGACATCTTTGTCCTTCACTTCCAGAAAATATTGAGCGCACTCTTGCATGAATTGAAATGATGCCTCGAATTCTTCTATTGGTACCATCTAAAATTAGTTTTAGTTTCCAAAGATACATAAATTTGAAAAATATGAATAATCTAAAAATTTATGTTTTTCATGTTATCTAATAATTACTTTAACTCGGAAAAATTTCATCCCCATCAATAAGGAAATAATACTCTGTGTGGTATGGGGACCTGGTTCTTTAGCTCGTAATTCTTTCAGTTCCACCATAAAACGTTTTCTCACTGACATAAATCTGGATTGCGCCAGAACTCCGATTACTTCAGCATAAAGATCAGCAATAATGTGGATATTGGCTGCATTCGGTTCGTTCTGTATGCTAAACATTTTTAGAAATTGTTAAATTTTGTCATCTCATCTGTAATAATTTCTATTGAATAAGTTCTCACCCTTCTCTGTATTTAAAATGTTTGAAAGCGATGTTTTCAATGTAAGTTACTAGATCTTCATGCCCGGGATGAAATGGCAACTGACGCAAAACCTCGATCAGCATCAAGCAAAATATGAATTCCACAGCAAGATCTCTACGCTCTTGCAACAGGTCTGCCTCGCTTCTTTCAACTGTTTCTACACTACCTGATACTATGGTGTACATAATGCTGGAATAATATATTTTTTTATTTGATATTTATATAAAAATTCATTACATAACTTTCTTTTTTTAAATCTTTTCTAAGTTTTTTCTTTACATGTCTCTCTTACCTTTTTCCCTTCTGATCTTCTTTTCCAGGAGCAGGTTTCTTTTGATCACCACCTTGCTCCACAAGCTGACGTTCGTACCAATTAAAGAGAGCTTTCAATATCGATGGCAAGCAGTGTTCGGCAACAGAACCAAAAGCTGATAACAGTTGATCGAATTGCGGATCTTCTCCTCTTTGCAAAACTTTGGACAATTGTTTTTCCTGTGTGTGAAATTAATAAATTCAAGTAGAGAGCGTCTCTTCAACTTTATAACATGTTTTAATGATTATTTACATGTTCTGTCATAACAGCTTCCATCTTCTTCTCTGCCTGTGAAGTGAATTCCGCAAACAGAATACGCATCACATATTCTCCTGGTCTCAGATCCATGTCTCCTATTTGTTGTGGCTTCACTGTTTCCTTCTGAGCGCCCCAAGGTAACACCACGGTTATCGCGCTAACTCTACTTGAACTTGACTCTAAACATGATACAAATATTTACGTTTTTATGCACACACTTTATTTAAACTCATCACTTTAAAATTTAAAAACCTACCATTACCAGACACTGAAGTACTGGCAGTGTAAATACTGACGGCATCGCTGCTTTCCCCCTGCGTAGTTCCATGAACTGTAAGAAGCTCTTGCATAGGTTCGAGAGCAGTTTGCGATGTTGATTCCACTGCTCCCTCATGTAATCCTTCGCTATGTGTTGCCCTTGCTTCTAAGGCTTCTGTAAAAGTACATAAGCTTGCTATTTCTATCTATTGCAAATCCATTTTTATCACTGTCTAGGCTGCTTTACTATACTGTGATACATAAAAAATTTATAAATCCTTTCATCTTTTTAAGAACGTTAATTTTTAAACAAGAGTTTATTAGATTTTTTTAGCTAATTATCTGCTATATCATTTGTTAAATAATAATGTAAAATTGAGAGGTTTTTTTTTTTAATAAAGTGACTATATATATAATTACAGTAGATTAAAAAATGAAACCTTATTTTACAACGTAACAGATACCTACAACACACACTAATTTAATTATATCAAACTTGATATATCTAACTTTATAAAGATGTATGCAACATATATACATATATGCACTATGTATAATATTAAACAATAGTTGACCTGTCTGGGATTCATTCCCTGTATTTCCAGGTTGAGTCTCTGCACCTTTAAAAAAAAAAAAAAAATGCAAACTCATTAGTTTGTCATACTTATAAAATAAAATTTGAATAACTAACCTTCAGTCATGTTGCTGACTTTTGTCTCCTCTTCAGGCACCATTTATATATTAAATATCATCATGGTACAATTTAAATCTAAAACAATAGTCAGGTTTACATGTTAATTATAAGTTTCATAATATGTTGTGTGTGACATCATAGAAATATAAAAAAAATATAATATTTATCTTATACTATTCTAACATGTGTAGTGTGTGCACTAATGCTCTACACGTAAATAAAATACATCTTCTAACGAATAATAAATACGTATACGTGTATGCACATAATTAAATTGAAAATGAACAGAAAATCCTAATTAGAGTGACTGCCATTTATAGACCGTGTAACGTAACGTTTAGAACGCGTGAGCTTCGAATGAGGGAGATACACTTTTGCGGTGTAATTACATCCGGAATAATTATCAAAGTCGGCTATTTAATTAACGTGCAGCGTTAACAAAAGCGCACGTACAATACATACGATGCCATAACCTGGGTCACGTCGCATTGTCTCACAAAGCTGCATAAAATCACAAAGTCACTCACTGCAATTTCGCGCAAACGTCATCTCGTCGATCTCGCGTGTTCACCTGGCGTACACGTCAACGCGCGATATTTCGTATTGTACGTGAAACGCGATCGCGAGTCAACGCGTTGCCGACGGCTTGAAAATTCCGGCTCGAGGTATTTCACGTATTCCGCACTTGTCAAGCAACAACAACTCCTGTCCTGTTTGGTCTTGTTCCCTTGCTTCCGTCTTTTTTTGTACGTGAGTTTTCTTCACTGTGCGTCGTCAAAACGCCAGATAGCGTTGAATCGTGTTCTAGTATTCTGCGTCCGAATGCCGTACCAACAGAGTTTCTCGCGCCATTGTTTAAATATTCAAGATAGTAGACGAGCGAGCTTCACAGTCGCCTCTTGCAGCACGAAATATTGCAAGAATATTATTTCGCAAGATTGAAATATTCCATGCGATATTCCTGAAAGATTGCCACAGTATAGATGTGTCATCGCACACTCTTAAACACACGTTTCCGCAATTAATGCAATGCTTATTTTTGTATTAGTGTTGCTTCTGGGAATATTATCTACAAGAGCGCAACAAAGTGTATTTCTACTTAGAAGTAACAATAGAATAACATTTAGAATTTAATGTCAGTAGAACATTTTCTCAAAACAACCTCGCCAAGATTCATGAAAAACGGAAAATCTGCTATACTTTTCTGTCTATTATATTATACACAAAGCTACTCAAACATTATGCAAGAGTGTTGCATATACTTCTGTGTATTTAAATATCGTTTGCATATATATAATTTATCAGGGACAACAGAGTTAGTTGAAAGTGATCACAAAATAATCAGTCAGCACATTCTCAAAATCACAGAGACATGATTCATCATCAAATTATTAATATCAAATATATATTTAATTTGCAATTTAACACACGCAATAATTCATATATAAAAATCTTTTCTTATTTGTTCTTATCTAAATTGAAAAGCTAAACATAGACAAGTTTTCCGTATTTTTTAGAGAGTCACACGTGACTCTTCAAGCGTTTTTGCAATCGGGCGCGATCTCAAGTTCGCGGTGATAATAAAATTGTGAACGCGTTTCTCAAGTGCATTGACCATTCGTCGGGAAATCGTTTGCACACGGGTGGTTACGCAGCGGTCTACGCACCAAGGTCGCCACTTAATCCAATACGCGACATTTGAGAAGCCCGCGTTCTATAGCCCCAAACACAATGCGAAGAAATAGCGATAGCGATAGAAATAACACCTTTATAGATAGGCTAGCCCATGTTATTACTATGATTATTTCTACCGCTATCGCTATTTCTTCGCATTGCGCAAGAGGCTTATCTCTTTGTGAGCGAGGTGATAACGATAACGCCCGCGTTGCATTCTCAGACAAACCACGCGCTTATACGTAAATAATTGCGGAACATTATCGGTTTTTTTTTATCAACTTCCTCGTCTTTGTCTTATCAGCTCAGATATCTGTCGCCACAAAAGTATTTTCTGTTACCCTTTTTTTTTTAGATAACAAGACGTTTTTTCCTCATTCCAACCAAATCTTCCAGAAAACCTTTTGACAACAATCTGGTTTCTTCATTCGTATATTTTTTACCGTGTACACGAACTTTCTCATTTTACGTTGTTCCCATTATTTTCTCATCTAAGATGTGATGTGGACTTTTGTTCTACAATACCGCAGCGAAGTGCTCTCCCCAAAAGATAAAGAAAAGACGCGATATAAATCTAACAATGGGCTGTCAGATATCCAGAGCTGCAAATAAGACTTCAATGAAGATAGAGATAAACAGTAGAATGAAGTTTATTTATAGATAACGAGACACACTTGGTGCATAATTTTGAATAAAATCTAAATTAAAATTTCAAATACGTCACGATGTAAATTATTCGTTACTTGATGCCAAGAGATTTAAAAATTAAATAACAAGCGAACAACAATAAACACTGACCTGCGACACTTTCGTCAAGCCTCAATCTATTGCAAGTCTACTCATAATAAATTGAACGCGCAAAACTGTGCGCGTTTTCTCTCGCACCAAGTTCTTTTTCTAGCCCTCAATGGTTTTAACATCCAAGAATTGTCGTCCTCGCTAAGTTCGTTCCGCATTTGCTCGCCGCTCAAGGACAATGTCAAGTATAGTTCGAATCGTAATCGAGGCGTTCGGAACTGATCCAAGCTTCGATCGAAAGGTCGGCGAGGCACATACACGTTCGCCGACACGAAGATACTCGGGTCAGCGGTGTGTGACGTTTGTCGCACACGCACGCACACACGAGCATCAGCGCATGAAATGCCTCGAGTATCGGACACGCGCGTTGCGTGTTGGTCTTATAGCATACACACCTGTGCGCTTTACGCGTCGCGTGTGTATACGGCGAGGGACAGCTGATTTTAGCATCGTCTATATTCCGCGAGCAAGGTTTGCGCGCGCTTGTTGTAACGCGTGGCCGCGCTGACACGGGTGGTATAAATACATCGCTTTTGACGTTACTCCATTGAACTCTGGCGCGTCTCCCCGCAACGCGATGGCCACGAGCCAGGGTTACGCAAGTCACGCGCCCCGATGACCCCCTTCTCCTTCGGGAAGAGAGTGTGTGACCTTGCGCGCGTCCGCCTGAGGTATCTGCTGACTGACACTTGAACTGTGTAAGGATTCCCTCGAAGAGATTCGAAGAGAAACGCTTTCAGAGGATCATCTGTGTGTGTAATCACATGATTGACCGCCATTAGAAATTTACATAAATTAAATAACAAAAATGGCGATGAAGAATGTTGAAATTTGCACACGTACCTGTACAGAGAGGGAATAAAATGTTTGCTCGTCGAAACATCGTGTCGTAGGACATTCAGGGAACGGGAAATGCGCTAAATAAGGATATTCTCACCATCGCTCTTTTCTCGTCGTACCCTTCGATCTGTGAAGCAAATAACGAGTAAAGCGCGACCGGCGGGGAGAGGAGGAACGAGTTTTCCCGCCATCGCGCTTCGTAATTCTTCGTAATAAATCCGACTGTTTCCGACATTCGTGACGACGCTGCGGATAGGCCAATCGCGGCCGGACGCGACGTAAGCGGAGGCGCGAGAAGCGGCGACGTTCAAACGCGCGCGGAGAGATCGGTTTGGCCGTGAAAACGGGCGACGTGGTGAGCGTCGTCAAAAGGGTTTGACCGCGATCGGGGAAAAGGTCGCGAATTCGGACGAAAGAGCGAGTGTCACGGCGTCTCCGGGTGGTCACGGTCTTTCCGAGACGCGGACGCGCGACGACGCCGAGGAAACATCACCGTGTTGGTTTCTCGTAGCTGCGCAGAGCGACACACGTGACCTGCGCAGCTATTCTTAGCGGACGGAGGTCCGCTTCGCCGTCGACGAGCGAACTCTGCCTCGTTCACTCCTCATCCGGCGCGCGCCCGACTCACTTTGGAACCGCCAGGGAATCCTGTGTGTTCGTCTCTCTCTCTCTCTCACACTCATATACGCACCTCACCATCACCTATCCCGACAATGTCTGGACTCGCGGATCCCGTGGCGTTCGCCAAGGATTTTGTGGCCGGCGGCGTGGCCGCGGCGATATCCAAGACCGCCGTCGCGCCCATCGAGCGAGTCAAATTGTTGCTGCAGGTGCAACACATCTCGAAGCAGATCGCCGAAAATCAGCGTTACAAGGGTGAGTAATGTGCGGCGTTTTCAGCTCGTTTATATCTTTTCCTCTTTGTTCCCAGTTTCCTCTTGGTTCCCAGTTTCCTTTTGTTCGAGAACGGGGAAATACCGGGTACGCGTCACGCGCGCGCTTATCGTCAAAGGTCTCCCGATACTGCGAGGCGACGACGAAGTGGCCACGCCGCGCGAAGATTTTTTTCTTTGCTCGAGAGAGAACGAGCGTGTACGCGCGAGTATCGTAGAGTGTGGACACGCCGCGCATGAATGACAAATTTTTCCCCGGTGGATCATGTGACTGGCGATCCCAGGAGTTTTTTTTTTCGTTCCTGCGAAGTCACGGGTGACAAGAAAAGACATTAGAGAGACACAGCCCGTTATGTAATGCCGTTAGAACGATAGAGCACGCGAGTGCCTCGTCGCAAGCCCCGCGCGCGAGAGAATTTCGCGCATTTATGTAACGAAGGTCGGGTCGCCGAGTTTCGGCGACTTACATAACTTTGGGAGAGGGACGGGTGCATGTGGACGAAAAAGTCCCTCTTCACCCGGTCCTCTTTCGCAAACGATCGATATTTCAATAAAATGCATCCTCCTAGGCCAGATGGCAGCGCGTGACTTCTCGCTCTCTCTTGCTCGAGACCGTAACCCCGATCGATGACGATGCGGTTCCAACATGGCCGCTCTTTCGTCGGCCACGAGACTGAATTCCTCCTCTCCTGCCTACTTCCACGCGTCGCGATTTCAGGACGTCCATTAATCTCGCTGATTCATGTACGTCAGAGCGAAAGAAATCCGGTCGCGTCGGATCCGTTAACTGACACTTAGTAGAGAATCGTTCACGTGCGAAGATTCCAACTTTCGACCGAGATCTTGATACAAAATTTTCCAGAACACACCTCGCTCGCTAATTGATTCAATCAAATTCCGCGACACGTTCCAGAACGTCTCGCGTCACTTGTTCAATCGAATTTCTCGCGAGAGATCGCTCATTCGACCGTTCGAATCGATTTTACACTTCGCCGTAGCGATCTCGAAATCTTTTCTTTTAATATATTTATGTAAAACATTGCTTGGAACTGTTATATCATTTGTCAAAATAAAAATCTGAAATAGAAAGATAAAAATTTGTGTCTTGTTACAAACGTATTGTTTTATTTCACATGTGACTTTTCAGGTATGATCGACTGCTTCGTACGGATCCCAAAGGAACAAGGTTTTCTCAGTTACTGGCGTGGTAACTTTGCGAACGTTATTAGATATTTCCCAACGCAAGCTTTAAACTTTGCGTTTAAAGACAAGTACAAGCAAGTTTTCCTTGGCGGCGTCGACAAACACACACAATTTTTCCGTTACTTCTTGGGAAATCTCGCGTCTGGCGGTGCGGCCGGAGCCACATCGCTTTGTTTTGTATACCCTCTTGACTTTGCCAGAACCAGGTAAAGTATTCGATCATTTGTCACGTTACAATGTAAAAGTTACAACTCATAAGCGTAAGCTAAATGAGCAAACAGGCCCCAGTTTCATCATATCCGATTAAATTAATTAAGCTGATTAAGCATCAGCCTGTGTGATTGGTCAATTCGGCTAATCGATGACACAAATAATAAATTCCAACGAACTGATCGACCAATTAAGTTAATCACAGATGGGGGAACTGTGGCCCTTAGTAATTCACAAATTTTACACTCTGTATTTTTGTTCCATCAATACTTGATAAAGAAAAAAACAAAAAAGGAAGCAGTGTCTGTCGCATTGTAACAATGTGTTTCTTATTGTTTTTCTCCAGGTTGGCTGCTGACGTTGGCAAAGCGGGTGGTGAGCGTGAGTTCACCGGCTTAGGAAATTGTATCGGTAAAATTTTCAAGTCCGACGGTATCGTCGGTCTGTATCGTGGCTTCGGTGTATCGGTACAGGGTATTATTATTTACCGTGCGTCCTATTTTGGCTTCTATGACACTGCCCGTGGAATGCTGCCAGACCCCAAGAAGACTCCGTTCCTTGTCTCATGGGGTATTGCCCAGGTGAGAAAAAGATTTCTGTCTGATACATAAAAATATGCGCGAGATTTCTTTTTGTTCGTTACACTTACTCGTCTTTCAATTTGTTTACAGGCCGTAACCACCGTCGCGGGCATCGTGTCCTATCCCTTCGACACGGTACGAAGGCGAATGATGATGCAGTCTGGCCGAGCCAAGACTGACATCCTATACAAAAACACTCTTCACTGTTGGTCTACCATTTACAAGACGGAAGGTGGCAATGCCTTCTTCAAAGGCGCGTTCTCCAACGTTCTCCGTGGTACTGGTGGTGCGCTCGTACTGGTTCTGTACGATGAGATCAAAAATCTTCTTTAAGATACTAAAACAATTCTCGTCTCACTACATCTCACCATCAAGAGTACCATCATTATTATTCACACCATCCGGTTTGATAGCGATTCCCACAGATCGACAGACAGAAGACTTTTCCTGTCGGTTAAAAGAAACGAGTAATTCAAGGGGATGTAGCAGCTCGCTAAGTGCATGAAACTCGGCAAAAAAAAAAGTTATAAACGTAAAAAAAAAAAAAAAAAAACATAGAAGAAAATCTGCTTTAACTTATTGCCGGATTCAGTATTCAGCTGACATTACGTATTTTCGTATTCCACTAAGAGAATTTATGTGACAAAGAGACGAACGTGTAATGTACCGCGGACATCTGTTATCTGGAAAAATGTTTCACACATGCCACGTGTTGTAAGTAGACCAGTCGAATTATTCGGAGTACCGAAAGTAATTTTTTGCCTAGAGAGAATCAAGTCGGCGCACGCGAACACATCAAGAAGGGGACGCGCGACGAAATATTATCACGACGATGGCGGGGCGCGTAGCCTGGGCCGCCCCCCGCCCTTATTTTCGGCCCGTTGTAGATATAATTCATAATTCGTATAATTAATAAGGTATCATTTTAATTAACGGTTCAGCCGGTCCATTGAACTTCTCTGATGGACTATAATTTAATTTAATTTCGCACTTCAAACTACATGAAATAAGATGAAAAGTGTTACTCAGAGTGTATGCATCTAATCTGTTCATGTTAGGGTGCATGCAGGGAAAGCAACTCAATAAAAATAATATAAAATTTCATACATTCGGAAACTTCTGTTCCTCCTTTCCCCAATAATGAGAATCTTTGTATCAAAGAACTTTGTTCTGAAAAATTGAAACAGAATTGTGGAGAACTTGTCAAAATTTTTGGAGTCTCACAGATGTACATCAAACATCCATTTATTATTTTAAAACGCTTATCTGGTAAAAGATACATTTCTCTGGTCATTTCATCTGTTTGGTCCGAGTATAAAAAAAAAAAACATTTCTAAAATAAGAAACTTTTACACACATTTGTGAAATTCTTTATATGTATAAACACAATCCTTCACACATTCATATAATATATATACATGTACATATAAGTTCACATTTACACATTGAAAAATCGTTTAATTGCATATTAGGCTTACTTATGCTCTCCTTACATTTGACATTTATAGAGTGTAAATTAGTTTTGTTTTTATACAAAATTGTTTATCTCTATTGACATTCTAAATCAGGAATGATGAAAACAATGCGGAACATGATACATGTGACTGCTTTGTACACAAGCAGAGATTTCCAAGATGAGTGTTCAAGAGGATACTCTTTTTAACGATTTACAGCTATCATACAGTTGTTCTATTAGAATCACCTGCTATCATGTCCAAAATTCGACTGATGCCAGGCATATTCAGCATAGTACCCAATATTGGTACTCTTCGTAGGAAATTAATTGCTACTGGTAGGAAACCACTGCAATAAAAAACCATTAATGTGATGATAATTCAGAAGTAACTTCTCTGCGAAAAATTTCATCAAAGTCCATTCAACTCACCTGAACAGCAATACAAAGCCATAGGTTTCTAAAATCATTCCCACAATGGGCCAGCCCATAAGCACTACAAGAACGCCTCCTAAGAACGAAACGCTGGCTTTTATCTTATGCCTTTGAAAGAAGAAATTTAAAGTCCTCCATGGCCCGATTACACACGCGAGTCCCGATATAAACAGGAGCTGTGTAAACAGTTGAATGAGATTCTCGAGTAAAGAAAAAAGAGACACGTGATCTTACATTTCCGATAGCGAGCAAACCCTTATCGAAAAGTAGCAGTACACCAAGGAACAGGAAAGAGATTCCGAATCCCGCCAATCCCACACCGATTTCTGAAAATAAAAAAAAGACAGATTCCTCGTGGATTACGTCAACAATCCGGTCTTTTATTATCTCGAATCCCCGCCTCGTTGATGTACAAATTTATCAAATCGGTCAGGGACTTTTGCACTTACTCTGTGTATCCGTGATTTCGAACATTGTGCTTGTGAAACGTATTTTGCGTGAAAATTATAATCCTCCACACTACTCGACGAATCAGTAGAAAAACTTAACCTACATCCACGTCATTGATTATGATGCAGCAGCATTATGGGTTTCACTGTTCAACATTACGAAGCTGTGTCAGCTCTCTCATGAACGATTTTTGAGCAGTCATCAAACCGGGACGCTTGTAACAGCTCGTATTTGTCAGTCATCTCCCTAACATTGCTCCGGAGAAGACATGTGAGAAAAGCAGAGCGAAGGAATCAGATAAAACCGTGTTTGGAACCTAACCCCTATGATTTTATCAAATTTTGATGACTTGTGTTGATCGATCACAAGGTAATTTCTATCTTTATTGCTTTCGTGAATCTAAACGAGGATACGATGACGCTCTGAGCATTTGCAACGTAACTTGAACCGCACTCTTAGGCCGGTGTTCATAGGTCTATTCTTGCATATTCAGTAGTTGATCTGCTGAACGCGGCCTTATTTAAGCGGCTAATTTCATTCGTTCGCAATCGCATTACGCTTAACTGAGATTGGCGTACACCTTCACATCCGCTGTAGACCTACAAGAACAGACCAATCGCAGACAACAAGCGCGAGACGATATCGGATAGAAAAGACTGCTAGTGGCCACTGTCACTCTTCTCTTTATAGTATATGTCAAACAGTTCGCGCGCTTTGACGGTGAGTCGGCGACAGGCTTAAATTTCTACAAAAGCTTGCTCTGGTTGCAAGTTGCAAGACTGTTCGGTGCATTTGCGTACGTAATTTGCATGCAAAAAGACATTCCTCAAATCTTTATCATTTTTTGTTTACTTCTAAACAAAGACACCAAGAAATCGAACTGATAAAAGCTAATCGTATAACACTGATAGTATGTACGACAAACTGCGTCTGATTTACTTGCGTGCAATGCGTTTGATTATTGCCAATTGTCAATGTGTCACTCTTTTTGTTCTCTTAATTTAGATAAAACAAGATGTCGAAAATACGACGGTTGTCGCTTCGCGGTATTCGGAACTTCGGCGATGACAACGAGGAGCCGGCGTTGATCCGTTTCTCCTGTCCGTTGACACTTATTCTCGGACCGAACGGCACTGGGAAAACGACGATCATCGAAGCGTTGAAATACGCCACGACCGGCGAATTTCCACCCGGCTCTGACAAAGGAAAATCCTTCATACATGATCCTATACTGGCAACAACTGGCTCGGTATGATAGTGCTATGATTTATGTTAATTTTTATTAATATAAATAGTTTATACATATTAATTTTTTTGCTCTACACAAGTCTCTAATCTGTCTACTGATTTGTATGTATTTTTTTGCAAGATAAATGTTTTAATGACCAAATGTGTGCAAAGTTAAAAACTAAGAATTGAAAATATATTTTAAAGATTATTCAAAACATTGAGAATTAATATGATTAATACTTATGTATCCAATAATTATTTCATTGATGAATGTCCACCTTATCTTGTATTTAAAACAATAAAAATTGCTGCTTCAAAATTTTATGTTCTTGTCATTACAGGTAAGAGGTGTTGTCAAAGCTGAAATAATTGATTCACAGGGAAATTCTTACACAGTGTCTAGAACAATAGAGTCATTAAAAAAACTGAAGAAATTTAAAACTCTTGACAGTACAGTGACCAGAGTAAGCAAGGATAAAAAGGAAGTGAGTATCTATATTGTTTGTTATGTTCTTTTTGTAAAATATACTCCTATATATCGCTTCTAATGTGTGGCTTATTTTTATTCTCTAGAAAGCATCAATAACTAATCGGTGTGCTGATGTTGATGCTGAGCTGAGTGTAGCATTAGGTGTTTCAAAGGCAATTTTGAATTATGTCATATTCTGCCATCAAGATGAACTTAATTGGCCGTTTGATCAAGGGAAAGCGTTAAAAGAGAGATTTGATGAGATATTTGACAGCAGTAAATTCAATAAAGCTTTAGAGTGCATCATGAAGCTTTACAAGGAATTACAAAATGACATTAAAACTCTGAATGCGCAGAAAGAAACTCAGAAGGTACTTGTGTCTGAAGTAGAAACTAAAGAGCAAATGCTTGGAGAGCATGAGAAGAGATTAGTTGCCACAAAAGAGAACATAAACGATATTAACAAGGAGCTTGAGCCTGTGAAACAGAAAATTGAAGAGACTCACAAGTTGATCACACAATACAAAAACATTCAAGCTGAAGAAGGTGATTTATAGACTATAAGAATACGAATAAGAAATGACATTGAAAATAGAATAGTATTATGAAAGAGAATGTTATTTTTTCAGAGAAAAGGAAACTCGAATACAATCTGCAAAAGGAACGTTATGTAAAACTGAAGGAAACCATAAAGAATATATTTGAAGGTTCAACAGAGGAATTAAATGCACGCATAGAATCGTATGATCTTACATTGCGAGGAAAGAACAATGAAATAACAGAGGTATAGGCAAAAATGTGGCTTTTTTAAACCAATTTTACCAAATATTAGCGCGTGTGTTACGTATTTGCTTTTTTAGAATGAATCTGAGATCAAAGATATCTCTGAAAAAGAAGCTAGGATCTCGAATATCTTAGCCACGCGAAGAGAAACGGTAGGAACGTTGAAACAGCAAGTGAGAGATCACGAGAAAAGAATAACCCTTCGTAATAAATTATTAAATGAAGCACTGCAAGCATGGGACTTTGATACAATAGAGGCAGATGTTTCTGATATAGGTACGTGTTAAAGATATCTCATAGCTTTTCATTCTATCAAAGAATTGTCATGGCTTTAAGTGCCAATTAATGTAAAACTTCTGTATATGTACGCTCACAGAGGTGAAAGCTCTTTCAAAAAGATTGGAACAAAAGATGCAAGAATTAGTGAAAGAAGTGGAAGAAAAGAGAATGGCCATGCAAAAAGATGAAAGAGAATTGCAGAAGGAAGTTGATGATCTACGTAGCAGCTATTCGAAGATAGAATCGGAAAAAGTTCTTAAAGAAAGGGAAGTGACAGAGATAAGAGATGAAAACGTCGCAATTCGAAATCAAATAACACAAGTAATACATTTATCTTTAAGGATTCTTATGAAGGAGGAATTTTCACGTTTTAATTTGAACTTAATCAAACTTCAATCTTTTTACGCAGATCGGTGCAGCGGGAAATAAATTGAAATCCATTGAACAAAAGTTGCAAGGTGCGAAACAAAAAGTTGATCAACTTAGTTACACATTGGATACCACTGCTATTAAAGCTGACATTGAAAACAAAATAAACTCCCGAGATAAGATCGAAATAAGCTTGAGCACGATCGACGATGAGATCTCTTCTTTGCATAAATTGAGCTCGTTGACGGCGGAATTCGAATTGAAAAAGTCGGCGTTGCAGGCCAAAGAAAAAGAATTGGAAAATTTGAAGAAAAAACACGGAGAAAGCATCAAGATATTATTGAATGTTCAAGAATTGCAACAAACAAAATTGAGAATTAGGTTGGACAACGTGTATCAAAAATTGGTATGTGATTAATACTTGGTGTCTTATTTTTACGTCAGTGCAAGAACTTATTATATGCAGTTGCGATTTTCAGGAACAAGAAGTAAATAGTTTGACACGGGAAATTCAAGCGCAAGAACGTAAAACTACTTCTTTCGAGACAACAGTACGACACATGGAATCAGACATTGAGAAAAAGAAGAGAGAGTTACATTGTAAGAAGAATCTGTATTCTTTTAAGTGATTTTATTATTGTTAAGAAAATCCTCATGATGTGCTTATATATTATTCTTTTTCAGATGACAAGGAAAAGATATCTACAGTATGTGATTACAAGGATTTCGATGAGACTCTGCTGATGCAGTCAAGAATAGTAAAAGATCTTCAAGACAAAAGGGGAATTTATGCGTATCAAGCTACAGCTTATAAGGAATATATTAAAAAGCTATCTCAACAAGATCCTTGTTGCCCTTTGTGTAACAGAAACTTTCAAGAAAAAGAAAAAGTTACAGAATTGATAAGGGAAATGGAAAACGATATAATTAAAAATCAACCAGATCGTCTGAAGAAATGTGAGGAGGAGCTGAAGATAGAACAAGAAAAATATGATAATATGTTGCAATTGAAACCTATCGTCGAGAAAGTTATCCAGTGTGAGGAAGTTGACTTGAAAAAATTAGAGTGAGTAACTTATATGAATATTGTTACATATTGCGTATATTTTAAAGTTTCTAAATTTTATATTTTTGTTTGTACTTTATAACTTACATCTACTTGCAGTTTTAACGTAGTTGGTATTTGAAGTTTTTGCTTTTTTCCATCAGGGAGAAGTTAGAAAAAAAACAGAAGAGCGTAATGGAGTCGAAGGCAGCCACTAAGAACTTGGAAGCGAGTAAAGCAAAGCCCGAAAACAAGCTGTTACTGTATAAAAACATGATTGGCGATATTAAATTTTGGGATCGATGCGTAGACGAGATTCAAGAATTAAAGAAAGCTGTTAGCAAGTTGGAAACTCAGATGACCAATTCCGGTAAGTAACAAGTAAAGTAATTTATCATTATTAATCTCTTTTGTTTGTCTTTGTAATGTACGTTTATATCATTTTTATAGGAGTTAAAAGCGAGAGAACCATAGAAGAAGCGCAAAAAGAACGAGACACCTTGAAAATGTCTCTTAAAGAAACTCGTAATTACATCGAGGCGTTGCAGATCAAATTGAATAAACACAACGAAAAACTACACAACGCGAGAGAGGAATACAACAAGTTACACGAAGAACAATTAAAAATCCAATCGGATATGCAGAAATTGAAACATTTGAAGGACAAACAGGAAGACTTGTACACGCGTGAAGTTTCCGTGGGAGAAATAGTGGAAAAGTTGCGGAAGGATTTGGCAGTTGCTGAGAATAACTTGGAGGCCGGAACTCAGCGATTGGAAAAGACCAAGGTCTAGTTTACAACCTACGAACTTGCAAAAACTAAATTGTACGAAGTGCAGATAAAGAAAGTTCTGTGACTGTTTCTTTATTTTTCACAGGCGAAGAATTGGCAACAGCAAGAAGCCGACAGGAAATTGATAGCTGAAAATACCGTACGCTTTTCCGATTTGCAGAAGATAATGCGCGAAGTTGATTCGTTTGTAAACAGCAACGTGACCGCAACTCTCGAAAGATACGAGTCCGAAATAAAAACTTATCAGAATTCGCTAATGGAACTTATGAACAAGAAGAGTGACATCGAACAAACAATAAGTAAACTGAAGGAGGAGGTTACCTCTCAAGAAATCGGAAAGAGAGAGTTAATTGACAACATGGCGTTGCGCAAGGCTGAGGAAATGGTAAATACTTCAAAAGAGAAACATAGCTTGTTGCGTGAAAAACTGAACAACATGAATTACAACGAGATGGTGAATAAATGGGAACAGCTAGAGAGCGAAAAGCAATCGTTGCTTCGTCAGGTGAGTGATAATTAATACTACTTATATATTTGTTGTAATTTGATTGATATATTTATTGAGAAACAACAGTGGCTTAATCGCGTCTTTTCAGAGAAATGTAGCGCTGGGCAAGCAAGAAGAGTTAGAAAGAGTGATCAAACAAACCTCACAGGAACTGCGAAAAGAGAGCTACCGATTAGCTCGTCGAAATTACACCAACAAGTGCATTGAATTAATAGTAAATATCATTATATGTAAAATGCGTATGATTACATATTTGCACAAATAATATTTGTCAAACAAATGTAGTTTCATATGTTCAATCAAGAATTTGTATTTTTCTTTTAGATTCAGGAAGAGACTATAGAGAATTTGAAGGCTTACAACAAGATATTGGATGCTGCGATGATCGAGTATCACGAGGAGCGCATGGCGACTGTCAACAAAATCATGAAGAAGTTGTGGAAACACGTTTACAAGGGCACCGACACAAGCTGCATAGAAATCTGCACGGAACCTACGGAAGGTGTTGGCAGTAACAGAAGAAGCTACAATTACAAGCTGATCCAGACCAAGCACGGCTGTAAGATGGACATGAAAGGACGTTGCAGCGCCGGACAAAAAGTAATCGCTCTTTGTGTTCTACATCATTGTAAATATATTGTGTGTTAACTCACAAATTTTCACAGGTATTGGCATCGATAATCATCCGATTAGCTCTGGCGGAAACGTTCTGTAAAGATTGCGGTATTCTTGCATTGGACGAACCGACGACAAACTTGGACGAAGAAAATGCAAACAGTTTAGCGGATACGCTGACTAAGTATGTTCTTTTTCAATATATATTTCTCTGAAGTAATAAAAGCAAACACTCGAGTGTTTAATTTAACGTAAACAACGTGTTACACAGAGTGGTCGAGTTGCGATCAAGACATCAGAAGAACTTTCAGCTGATTATAATCAGCCACGACGAGAAATTCCTGCAGAAACTTGCTGATTTGAACAATCACAAGAGATTCCACGAGCTTTACCGCAAACAAAAGTACGTTCTGTTGTATTTTTTTTTTTCAGAAATTATCAAGAATAAAAATTAAATAATTTTGTTTTGTTTAGTGGAATGACCGCGATAAAAATGTCCAATTTCAACGAGCCTACGAATTCTCTTGTCCACATAAAGGACGAGGATGAATCCGATGAGGAGGAGCAAACTACCTCTAATCAGTTGCGAGACTCGAGCAGTGATGTGTCTGCGGGACCGGCGAATAGAAAACGATTTAACTGGGATGACTTCGATGAAGACGACAGGTCGAGAAAACGACATCGTTTGGAATAGACACACGATAAGAAGATGCGTTTTCTCTATTACTTATGTTAAGGTATTACAAACAAAGCTTGTTTTCTTCACTCATACGAAAATTATATACATATATATATGTCTATATATAAAAGTTTATAATATATACACATATATTATTTTTACACATACTATGTAAGGATTGAGTTTTTTTTTTCATGTGCCATTAATTGTTACAACGATCGATATATTTACTATAAGGAAGTTTTATATTTTTGAATATATATAGAACTCTTACATATAAGTATAATATATATAAGTGAATAAAACACTTCAGATATATATGCGATAAAAACAAACGCGGAAACAGTTTAATAATTATTCTAAGAGATGAGAGAGTTTGAATAAATTTTTTATTTTTAAGCGTCGAAATCTCGTCTTCATCATTTTGTTGTCGCACTTCGAAAGAATTTATTTTTGATTAATACTAAACAGTAATGGAATTTTATTCCATTAACTGACGATAATAGAATTTTATTCTCGGCTGAATTAAGGCAAAGAGAATCAGTTGAATGTGCAACGAGAATCAATCGGGAAGTCAGCCGCGAGCGGGCGTTCCGATATTGTCTCTCACAGGGAGAGAGTCTCGATGACCGCTATAGTTAACGAGTTATCGCGAATCGAACGCCTGGAGGGAGTCGGCACCGTAATAGGCTGCTGCTGCTACTGCTCGGGCAGTAGCCGTAACGTCATAATAGAATAGCGATGTTAGTAATACCATCGCGGTAGCGCCGCGACTGGAGGCAACCGGCCAGAGCGATTGACTGGCCCGGCGCGGCATAGTCGAGTCTAACCAATTTGCATCGCATTGTGTACTCGTTACGCCTCCATCTGCGCCCGCACGCAGATACACGATGACCGAGGCGACGGCGGCTCGAGGTGCATTAATACCGAAACTCCTCGCTTCCATCAATTGAACGAAGCAACGATTGCGCTTCTCCAACTGTTCCCGTTTTTTTTTCGCCCTTTTATAATTTTTTTTTTTTTTTTGGATTTTTCAAAATTTTACATATTCTTACAAAACACATTCACTTGTTACCCCCTAGCTTTGAAGCAAATATCCAAGTAAAAAAACAGTCTATTGAGCTCTCAAACACGGGTGTCTATCTAATATTTATTCTGACTTAAGAGAAACAAATTAGAACGTGAAATGACAAGTCACTTTGGTCACCTTGTCGAAACAATATTAATTATTTTTACATAGAAAAGATTGTTCGAGTTTTTTTTTTTTCATCCGTCATTGATTAAAAATTTAAAAGAAATGAGAAAGGAGATGGACATTATCCGTGATTAATAAAAATTGATTTTTCAAATTGATTCGATAGATAACGGTGCGCAGCGTGTATTTAAATTGATGGACGGAGGGTTGCAATTTGGCGCGCGATTGCCGGGCGAAACGGCATTCCGACGGCGAAACCAACCACCGCCGCCGCGTTCCAGCAATCAGCGCCCTGGGAGAGCCGTGGAAACCGCGGAAACCCCCAACTCCATTATCGTTTCTGGCATCGTTATCGTTATTAGCCGCTCCATCGCTCGGCCGTCGTAGACCACCAGAGAGCAAAGCTACTCACTCGACTACCGCGACCAGGTGTACGTAGGGTAACGTTCGCGCGCACGTGTGTGTATGTACGTGTTTCGTATCAACTTGGAGATTCTATAACTTTTTGATAAAATAAAAATAGAGAAAATACGCACACAGATGTACGTTAGATGTTACATAAAGTTCAAAATGTCCATGAAAAGAATTTTTCTTTGAGATGACGCGTGTGAAAAAAAGATTATCCGATTTGTTTCCAATTTTATTTGTGTCATCCCCGTGGACAAACACAAATTTCAATCTCGCATTATTAAGAAATATACCATCGGTGATATTGCACACTCTGTCGAGGCGCTTAAACGATCCGCGCTTTGATGCCTGCTCATCGATAATAGTCGCAATTAATTGATTGCGTTGTTGTGCTACCGATACGCGCGGCGCGATTCGCGACTATATTTCGTTCGGGCAATTGGAGAATGGAACTTGAAGCGAGAGAATCTTCCGCTGACCTCTCTCTCTCCATCTCCAATACGCTTTGATCTCTTTCTCACCCCCCCCCCTCGACGAAAGAGAAGAGAGAGAGACAGAGAAAGAAAGAGGCAGGAATTTCCGTCTGCGCCCCCTCTTCAAAATATCAACTAAACGATAACTTTATTTATTATTCATTCGGCCGCCTCGCACGCTCCTCCCTTTTGGCGCCGCGTCCCCAATTTTACAAAGTAGTTTTTCAAAGAATTCAGCGAGCGATCTGCCCATGAGACAGTGGGGATATGTGGGATATGTGTGTGTACTTGGATAGGGCGCGATATATGAGGACGCGAGTTCTTACAGAATTATCATATCTAAGATATACTGAATTATTTCTTTACTAATTATTATTTCTTTAATTGTTGTAATTGTGTTTTTATCCGGTCACTGGGATATAAATTTGTCCTGTACACGCACAGAAACAAGCGACAAGAACGAGCGAAATTTATTTAATTGCAATATTAAACACAAAACTGTTTGGAAATAGCAAATCCAATTATTACTTCTGTAATGTTGTAATATTCGTGACATTCGAATTTAATAATCGAAGTGTATATATATATAACACATATATCTGAATCAAATAAGCGAAGCTAAAGTTAATATCGTGACATCTTCCTGGTTTTTCCGATATAACTTGAGCCGAATCTTCATCTTTCATGATTTGTTCGTCGTCTTCGCGTGTTACATCCTCCGCCCGAGATCAGACGCCACTTTTCTTTCCCGTTCCCCAGGCCCGCGCGCGTTCATTCTCCCGCCTCTATGACCAAGAAGTCCCCGAGGATAAAGGGATCAGAGGAAAAAGGGGATATGGATTGACACTCAAATTCCACCGGTAAAGGATCTCTCCTTCCGTCCGGTCATTTTTCTTACCCTCTCGTCGCGCTCTCTCACGAACGCTAGTCACGAGACGAGCGAATATTCTCTCTCTCTCGCGAATATCTCCGCGGTTTATAACAAACTAGATTCATCAAATTCGACACCGATCGTCCGTCCGTCGCACGGTCGATTTCTCGGTCTGGATTTCGCGCGACCGCGCATAAGATTTCGTTCAAAGAACACGTGATTTGAACAGTAAAGTGAAATCTTTTTTTAAAAAAAGAAGAATGCGAAGATTTACATATTGAAATATTACTCGTATCAAAATTATATTTTTTATCTGCTAAAAAACTTTTATCATTTTATATGAGAAAACAATTTTAAGAATAAAATTAGATAATTTGTTTTAATCACTTTATATGCGTCTAAACTCCAGAAAAACAAGTAAAAAAAAAAAAAGAAACGCGGACTTTCGTGTGGCACACTTCAAGTAGACAACCTGGTATTTGGTATATTGACACGGGGAGTACCGCGCTAAATCATCTGTCACCCTTGAGCTCACCCCCCTCTCGTAGTATCACCGGGAAACTCTCAAGTCCCCGACTGTCTATCTGCCGTCACTCACGTAAAGCTTTTGCGGTGTTACGAGGCAATACTTCGCGTGCCCTTCCTTCCTTAAAATAAGGTGTTTACACCTAATCGCATTTCAAGGGTTCAATTTATTAAAAGAACACCGTCCGATCTCGACAGAGCTATTCTCTATCTCCATTGACGTTTTCTTAAAATGCGTTCGAACGCGTCGAATGTCACGTCGATATTATATTTCACGCGAATAATGTAATTATTAACAAATTTTCCTCGCAAAACAGATTTTTTTATACGATTTAAAAACAAAAAACTGCTTGAACAACCGGAACGGCATAAGCAACGCACGCGCGCGCATTTCTCGCGAGGACGCGCTTGTCCTTTGAAAACAAGAAAAAATTACAGAAAAATTTATTAATGACGTGTAATATTTATTAAAGCATGTAATATTTATTAATATTTGTATTAATATTTATTAAAATTTCTGCTCTGAACAGTTTTCATTATTTAAAATAAGGCCACATCAGAAATAAATTTCTACAAGGGAATTTGTCGTTGTTTATGTTGCTTCGCTCTTTCTACAAGTGCGTCCGATCCAATTTGTCCGAAACGATTAGGAGGTAATCTGAACTTATCGAGTAACCCGAACCGCATAAGTTTACGAGTTTTGGAACTTATCGAGTTATCCGATACATTGTTAGGCCACTTGAATTTATCGGCCGAATAAACGCGAAACACGAGATCGCGTCAATAAAATTTAAAGTTCAGACAGTTTGCTTAGCGAATCTCGCGTATTTGTTGAAACAATCGAATTGTCGACGCATTTTATAACGAGACCATTGTCACTCAAGTCAGTTATTTTATTCAACAGTAAACAATTTGCGATATATTCTCTGATATAAAACATTAGCAAACCGCGATGCGCGTTAATGTCTAACTTATTAACATACATTCGCGAGTGGTAGCGCCATTGAAAGAGAGAGAGAGAGAAAGAGAGCGAGAGGATTGACCTAATAAGGGATTATTGCGCCTCCGCTACTAAAAGGGACGACAAGACACCGCGACGACGGCAAGAATGGAAAGAGCAACAACAAAGTAGAGACTTCGTCTTCGAAGGGCCAAGTTGTGCCAGTCGATGCGGCATGTTGCAGGATCGTCCGCGAAAGAATTTCACCCCAGCCTCCCCTCCGTCGCACAGCCCTCTCTATATATTCCGGAAACCTTCCCTGTGGATGTGGAAGCTTTTACAGCGTCAGTGGGCACAACCACCACCACCACCGTCACCGCCGACGCCACCTTCTACTCTTCTTCGTTCTCTTCCTTCTCCGTTCACCCTCGCGCTCCGCACCCCTCCGTTTCTCACTGGAGGAACATGGCTCCCAGGCAGGAGATCCGTCCGTCCACACCCTCGCTCTCTCGAGCAACCTCCGCGGCCCGTTTTCTCCGACACCCCCGCTCGCCCCAGACACTTCCCTGCCTCGCTCCTTTCCTCCCTCTTGATGTCCCCTTCCTCCTCCACTCTCCCCCCGTTGCATTTTAAATCAAAGCCTCGGAGGTAACGCAATCACCAGGCATCACGACGCTTCCACAATTTTCTACTTTAAGCTACTTTATGTATTAGTACCCCTGCCGTGTTCCTCCCTCCTCCTCCTCCCCCGCGCAAACCCTCGGTTTCTCGTCGACGGCGCGCAGCGTCGTTCCCCGTTCCCCCGTCGTAACCGCCCTCTCCCGCGCCACGTCAGTGCCCCCGTCACACCCCCTCACCCCCCCGGTTTCGCAGCGTTGCTCTTCTGTCTCTCGGATCCTCTCACGTTCTGCCTTGCCTCCCCCGACTACCGCCACCCCTCAGCACTGTGACTGGTAACAAGGTTATTTTATTAAACGAACCTCCGCATCGCTCGCGCTCGCCAACGTCGCCGGAATTCGAGACTGCGCCGCACAGCTCGTGCTCTAACCGCGAGCGAGAAACACCGTCGTTCTTGCAAACACAACGGGGGTAGGTGATATACATTGCTCCTTGTGGAATGTTAAGCAACACGGACTTGGACAGAAAGCTGAAGGAGAGCGCGGAGGTGGATCAATTTACTGATTTGAATCAGTTGCTTCATAAGCTCGTGAGGCAAAAATATCCGAGCGAAACAGATGCACTGAACGTAACTAAATGGAACGAGAAACAACACAACAACACTCGATTCCTCCTCCGAAGTGAGAGAAAAACCGACACTCGAATTCGCAGGAAGAATTCAACGCCGGAATATAAAGAGCGCTCCGTAAAAATTCACAGGAATGAAATTTATCTTTCACCTAAACGAGTAATGCGTTTACGTTTCACTTATTTTTTTTTTCTCTCCCTTTTATGACACGCGTCATTCCGCCCATTCCCGCGCCGCGAAAGTACGCGCAGTTTCAACCGCGTGAAACGACAGAAATTCACTTAATGCGATGTTCGCGCAGCAACGCGCACGGTCCTTTCGTGGAGCGGAAGGTTGCAGTTGCGTAAAAAAAAAACCAAAACTCCCCCCCCCCCCAAAAAAAAAAAAAAAAAAAAGCGATAATGTGATTATCGTCTCTTTGCCCCCTTTCTTTCCGCATCAAACGGATCTGGATGACGTCCCGTGGTGGTTACTTATGTCGGGGATGCGCGCGTATATATGTTAGCGGCGTGCAGCTCGATGTAATCCAGTCACCACGTAACGCGATTACGCTCCTAACTCGGCCTCTCATTTTGCGTCTTTCTCTCTCTCTTTTTCTCTTTCGATCATTCGGTCCTCCTTCCTCTCACACCCTCGCTTTTTCAGAATCTCTCTCTTCTTCTCGTCGCTCGCGCTCACACCTCCTGTCGCTCTCTCGCGGCTGAAACTCGACCATCCCTGGAGGCCGAGTAACGCGGAGCGAGAGCTGCAGTTGGGTAAATGCGGGTAGTTATGTCGTGGCATTATAATAACGGGTTGAAGGAAACCATCGACGCGCCCGGGTGTCGTTATTTCTCTCTCCCTCTCTCTCTCACTGCCCCAGATAATGTAAATGTCTATTACCACCTTGTTCGCCATTTGTGACGCGTGTACGGCGACTTAAAATAACTAATTGGAAGAGTTAGCTTGCTTGGGAGAGTGTGCTCAATATTTACATAAGTGAATTAACTGTTCCAGTGACCGGACGCGTATTACACCGGCCGGATATTTATAAAAGAAATAATGTGTAATGTGTATAAAATAAAGGTTAGAAACTAATATTTATAAAAATGTATCTTAAAAATTAATTGATATCCCCGCTGTTATGTTTAATATGTTTACATATATTTAAAATAAAATTATTTCTCTTTATTAAATGTTCGGCCATTGATACACATTCTCGATAAATATCCGGTTATTGGTTTACACAGTCTGTATAAAATAAAAAAATACGACAAAATACATATTTAGACGGATAAATGCGTGTATCCGTGTGTTTTATTCAGAAAAAAAAAAAAAAATTATATACTTCGCGCGATTTATGATAAAGCGATTCGTCCCTGATTCTCCATTAGCGGTAAATCTATTTTTAAACAGCCGGTTTCTCCGCGCTCTTTTTCCTCTTTCTTCACACAATCTATAATGTAAACTAATTAACGATTCTTTAAAACTACTTAAAATCACTGCGCGTACGTGTACAATTTTAAATCAATAACTAAGATATATCGAACTGAAAAAAAGGAATCTCGTGCGAAAATTTGCGGAGACGCGAAATTCATAAGGACAATCAAAATTTTTAAGCGTGTGCGAGCTCGAATCTCTGCGCGTTTTGACTTGGTTGAGGAACGTGTCGCTCGAAAGCGAGACGATGCTCGCGAAGGACTCGCGATGAGGCGCGCGGATGTGCGCGGGCAGGACGAGGAGAAGCCGCGGCTAATATGCGCTCCGCGGAGGATAGCCACGGACTCGCGAAAGGGGTAAACGCGATTTACACCATGACGACTATCGCCTCTCTTCTTGCGCAAAGTGCTTACGTGCGGTCGCGAAAGAGCGTGAGAGGAGGAGAAGGGAGGAGGAGGTGAAGAGAAGGAGGAAAGGGTGAGTTGTTACGACACACCGGGAGACAGGGATTCCGCTCGCGCGAGGGCTGACCGGAGAGAGGGTGCAAGGGGGAGGAAAAGTAGGGATGTTTGTCGTACGCGTTATTTGGCCAATAAAACCACGTGGCGGCGCACAAAGCACCCCCGCGTCGCCGTTCGCGGACGGACCATCGTCAGGGAGAGCGTGAAGACCTCGGGGGTGACGGGGGTGAAACGCGTCGCGAGAGAGAAAGGAAGAGGAGCGCGTCGTGTAGGCCACGCCTCGCAATGCGCACAGCGCACGCGCGGTTCCGCCTATCATCCGCGCACGTTTCCCGTCGCGGCCCGCGAACGGAACGACGGATCGTCCGCGGACTCCACCGCGGCCGCGACACGTCGTCGTGCGCGACATACCGTCGGTCTCTCCTCGCGGCTTCGCGTGCCGGTTACAGTGCGGCCAGAGATTAAAAGAGAGAGTTCTTCTACGTCAAGACCTTTCCTGAGGAGAGGTTCGTCTATCCCGCCGTCTGCTCCTCGCGGGTTACATCGTCCACGAGAAGAACGACGAGGAGTACTCGAGTACCACGTGAGGCTGATCAGTTCCACCTGACTTGGCTGATGTTTTGGTATTCGCTTCCGGATTCCCATTGAACTGCCGCTTCAAAGAGGATCTTGGCCGTATGAAACGCGTAAAAATGATCCTGAAGAAGTTTAAGGACTGAAGGATTTTTTGCGCTCGCGATCGCCTGTCGCAACATACCGCGGAAACAAAAATTTGTCGCTGCCTTTCTAGACGCGGGAAGTGCTGCCTCTCGAAAAGGAACACTTTTCGGTTCTCACAAGTGTCTTAGATCCTTACCGACGTCGCTCCTCGCGATGTACATGACGTTTGAATTGCACTTGTTCGTGCGTTTTCTTGTCATCTGTTGATTCCGCATGTAAGGAGCAAACGCGCGGCGAATGTCAAAATATCTCGACCGCGTGTGACCGTCAAGTTCGCACATGACGGACGGTCTTTTCCTCATTGTCGTTGAGCGCACACGCGACGGACAGTTCGCGTTCTCAGATTCATAGGAACTCATCTCCGAGATCGGTCGCCACGAATTTTGTGACAACAATCTGACTGTGATCATGACAGATTGAACTATCTGAAAGTATACGATTGAGTGTTTCGTCGTCGGAGTTATTGAAAATCTGTTTCGGCGACAAACGCGGAACAGTGCGACCCGCGCGAAACATTTTACAGAACTGATGTGATATTCCGCAAGTCGAGAACTTCGAGAACTTTTGAAAACACACACGCGAAGTTGAAGACGCGAAGTCGAAACGTCGTCACGAAGTTGAGGAAGTGTGGCGGGAAGTGACGGGATCAACGATATTTAGATCGAAACGATCGTCGATTCGATCGGTCGCGAAGGATTTTTCCGGCTGATACTCGCGGAGGAAGAGGGTCCGCGGCGGTGCGGAGGAACTCGGGAAAGTGTTGTTCAGCCACGAGTCCAGGATTCTCACCCCCGGAGGCGGTGCCATCTCGCCCGGGGGCGCGGGGCCACCCGCGAGCCCATCACCGGGACACTATCATCCCCCGACGCACAGTCCGCCCCTGGTCAAGGTGAGCTGCTGCTTTTCTCTTATTTTTGAACGAGCGTGCCAAAAAATCTCCAGGCGAGAAACAAAACTGGCTACCGGAAAAACTTCGATACACATTCGAACAAAATTAAATATAAAGAAATTATTATATTAATCAAGAAATAAACTATTTATTACAGTAATTTTTATTACAGTAATTAATTACTCATTTTCGTTAATGAAGAATTTATGACCTATTTCTTTAATCACTACATTAAGTTGCGTTTGACAATAACATTTACTTCATTCAACGATAAATAAAATTGTTCGATCGAATAGTTTGTTTGCGCAAACGATATAAAAACCTCAATGCCAGCCAGTTTTAGTCTCGCACCTTGGTGTGTATGTGCGCGCGCGCTTAATTATTACGATTATTCAATTACTCGGATTATAGAGAAGTAAATAAAACACACACGCGAGTGTGCTATTATTTATTAAATTATTCGTTTTATTGTGTACGTATGTATCGCGACGGATAACGAAGAGATTGAAACAATTGAATAATAGTAGTATGACCACAGGCGAGAGCACTATTTTATCTGTAACTAATGCATTTCGGACGTCCGGCTTTTGAAGTAATGTACCTACTTAAAACTCGTGTTCACAGAACACGTTCGACTCACGTCGCTGTGCGAGTTTTTTTCCATTTACAAGTGATATACAAATTCCAGAGAGGAAAAATACTTCAGAAGAGAGAGACAACAACGCGTTGAGGGACAAGATTAGAAGCAAGTAGAAATAAATCGCGTGTGTGACGGATAAGTAAATTAAATTAAATTGAATCGACACGCGGACGGAAACAAGTGTCTCATTTCGATATAATTGCGTTAAGCGCGAGCTGTGGAGAGCTTCGCGTTATTAAATACACATTTGTTTATCCCTCAATACGTGCACGCGCTCTGATATACATTTTACATGCAACTTGTGCCTTGCGCGATAATCACGCCCCGAGAAATTATTAATTCGATACACGCCGGAGGTTTAAATTTGATCGCGCTTGTTCCAAAGTCGATCGGAATTATCCTGTCACACTTAAGTAGTAGCCTCGCTGGGGATAGAGCGGATGAACGTAATGAGTGCCATAAAATGCATTTATGCACTTGTGTCACGTTGAATAATGGAAATGAACGACATCTCAAAAAAGAAAAAAAAAAGATTCTTCCTTTCTCTGCTTGTTTTCGCCTCGTCTCGATATTTCGCGCGCTTCGGAAATGTTTTTATTGCATTTACCGTCGGATTGCACTGTACTATATTTTCTTCTTTTTTTTTTTTTCAAGCTTCCGTTTAAAGAACGACACGCTGTCTCTTCCGCGCGCGTTGTCTCTCAGTTCCACATACATTAAATCCAATTTGTATACATGTACGCACGCACTCTGTCTCACACACGTGAGTCAGAGAAAATTATGTTGTAAAAATAACTTGGACCGTCATCGAATTATTTTAACTATTTAAGTTCGTATGCGAACGAGTACGTGACGAGCAATGTGGCTTTGAGTAGAAAATTGATGCGATTTGGACCATCCCGTTCTATTTTCCATAGACAGTTCGCAACGTAATCAACGCGCACATCGATGTACGTGCGTAGTCAGTGCGTGATAATAAAAAAAAAAAAAAGTGTTTTTCGAAATCGTGTGAAATCGTGTGACTTCTTGTATCGAGAGATTAATTTATCGCGTCTGACGTTGTTGTTGCGGCACAACGTGACGGCGGAAACTCGTCAACAATCTACGGCATACATGACAATAATGGCATTAGTTCCGGATAACCGATAATGCGAACTTGACTCTGCGCTAATAGGATTAGAATTTGCGGCACGTTCAGACAACCACCTATTCTAAGTGCGCTCCATTGAAGCTGCTCGACGAACCGTCGAGTATTCAATCCTAATTCAACACACCGTATGTATGTACATACAAAGTATGTACCGAAACTTTGCGCGCGCGCGCGTAATAAAATTAATGTAAAATTAATTATACATAATTATTTATCTTTTTACACAATCGAGATATCGAAATAGTCATTAATTGTCTCACCGTGACTCAAGCTGCTAATTGATACGCGGCAGTCACGCGGAAATAAATATATATTTGCGCGTGTCGCACAGGTAAATTGTGGCAATTGTACGGAATTAATCACGCGTGTAATTGCACAATGAAATATTTGTGCGTATTGTATTTACGGCTCTCTGATAAAACGACTCTACGATAAAAGTCGGAAGTACATGATGTTGCAATTAGAACCAAGTGAGAAACTAATTGAGTTAATTATGCCGCGCGCGCGCGTGTGTGTGTACGTACGTACATATGTAACTTCTCTCTCTCAAAAAAAAAAAAAGACTCTTCCTAAACGAGAAATATCACTTCTCGCTTGTTGGAATTCAGTCAAACATCCGCTGGTTTTACTGGGGCAACTTCCACCTCCGTTCCAACATATTTCGGGTCTCTCTCTTTCTTTCTCATCTCCTCTCTCTCTCTCGCAGCGTTACTTCCGGAATCAAGTGCGATCCCGGAATTCGACGCGACAAGCGCAATACGATATCGTCCTCGGAAAAGCGGCTGCTCTTTATGGTCACGTAATAACCGTGGCAGGGGATGTGTCGCTGTGGCGGGGAGGAACAGTTTCGCGAATCGTGAAGGAGAGAAGAACAGAGGGGATGTAGAGAGAGAGAGAGAGAAAGAGAGAGAAAAGTGCGGGATGCGCGACGGATAGACGAAGAAAAAGAGGCCGACGATGATGATGGGTATAAGGGCGGCTGTCCGAGCTCGTTTTCGTCAGCCGCGGCGAATCCCTCCGGGGACCGCGCGGCAGCTGTCTGCGGACTGCCGTTGAAAAAGAAGGAGACTTGGCTCCGCCGGTCGAAATTTAACGGGGAGCGATTTAGTCCGCGAACCTGCTGCCGAATCCGCGCGACACGGTATATTTCCGCGTTAAAGAAAATAAATAAATAAATGCGACATTCAATTATATCAGGCGTCGTGCGAGAGATTCGCTTCTCATCAAACATACAGGCTCGAAGTAAATCTCACAAGCGTGTAATCTTTGCAGAGGGAATTGCGGATTTGCAGAGAGTGTCGCGTCGTCCGCCAAAGAGAGGGACTACATCGCGTCTATCCGACACAATTTTCTAATCGCGCGCGATCTTGACATCCGATACGGAATTTATTAATTGAGGATGCGAAGGGAGGAGAGGGAAGAGGAGAGAGCTCTCCCGCGTGCGGCCCTGCGAGGACGCGCGTACACGCGCCCGACACTTTCGCTCTGATTAAGCTTAATTCATTCGGCCGACGAGAAGCGAGGCGCAGCAGAAGACGTTAACATTAAACTGCTCCAAGAGCCGCGCCGCTGGCTTGCGCTGTCTGCCGTCCAATCCTGCCAAGTTAACCTCATTAATAAATTAATTAGATATTATTGTGTTGGCAGCCACAGGGCGGCAGCTGCGGGTTACGCTCTCCTCGTTCTTCTCGCTCTCTTTCTCATTCTTTTCTCGCCCGCGTTCCTCCCGCAGACGACAGTCGCGCGGGTGAGGAAGAAGAGGGTGAGAGGCGGTCGGGACCCGTGACGTCACTTGTTACGATGACAAAATGCGTGTTACAATACACGCTCGCTCGCTACCCGCACGTTTAATTTTTTTTTTTTTTTTTTTTCGTCGTGGAATCGTCGTCGAGCGATTGGTCCGAAACGATTGCCGCGGTGTTGTTGTTTCTCCTCCGATTTTATTAGCTCTTGAACGATTCCACAATCAAATTCTGTTCTCCCTAAAGAAGCATCGGATTTTTCCACGGATTTTTACTTTGGACCTAAAAATTTCCGTCTCCCCGAAACCGTAATATAAACACAACCATAACAATTGCGAGAATTTTATTCTTATCACGCGCGATAAGCTTCGCAACGAGATCGTTTTGCAACGCGCCGGGTCAAGAAGAAGCGCTCTCGTGGTTGTGTCGCGGCGCTCATTACGAGAGATAGTACGGCTCGCACTGAGGTAATGACAAAAAGCACACGCAGCATTATCATTGCGGAGTGTATGGCATTAAGCAGTAGGGGGTCAGGATTAGGATGTCGGCCATTACCGCGCGTCACTGACCGTTTATTCTACGCCGTGCGGTGACTTCCTCTAGACGCGCGTATATATGTGCCCGCGCCATAACCGGGAGGAGGATGAGGACGCTCGCGAGACCGGCCGGATTGTGCATTCTCCGTATGCGTGATTCACCTTTCGATATCAATGTCAATTTAACTCAATCGCTCGTCTTTATTTTAACGGACGATCTCCCGCGGCGCGACACGAGAGAGAGAGAGAGAAAAAGAGAGAGAGAGAGAGAAGAGGACGGGATCCCTCCGCCCTCTCCTCAAGAAAATATCAAGTTAATTCTTCTGCGTCGACACACACACACACACACACACACACACACGAGCATGTGTAAATTGTTAATAATCGCTCGCAAATTTTATTATTATTAAATTTTTCCTCTCCGCGAGTGCTTTTCACTCCCGAGATGTTTCGTCGCAATTGAATTCGATTAACCGCAATCTCATGCGCGCACCAACCGATGATCGTCGACACAGTGTATATACGAAACGCGGGAGTCGGAAAGGAAAGATCTAATTATATGGTCGTGAATGATGGCCGCCGCAATTCGGATCCAGCGATTTAATGGAAGAGGAATGTTTGCGAGAGAAGAGAGAGTCTCTCTCTCTCTCTCTCTCTCTCTCGTTCTCTCGCGTGTGCACACAGCCCGACGTCGGGATCGAAATTGACCTTTAATCGCAGTGGCGCCACGCGAGCATGAATAATTGGCCGCGTCAGGAGCGAATTCGACGACGGACAATGCCGCAATAGGCCGAATCGGCGCGTATCATTTATTCATTCGGGCTGGCTAGCAGCAGCTGGCGATGCCGCGATGGTCGAGCCGCGAATTTGCAAATCGCATTAAGCCGCGGGGATGCGCGAGCGGGGGACGTGGAAGACGGGGGGAGGGGAGGTAGGAAAAAAAAAAAAAAAACGTAAAAGAGCGGATCCGGTCTCGTCCGCGAGGATCAAAGTGCCCGCAATTTTCACTTACCGCCAACGGCATTCCGTTGGCGACTTCCGCAATCCGCGCCGGTTTTCCGATTCGCGCTGTTTTTCGAGCATTCTCCGGGGATATCTCCAAAAAATATGGTTTTGTAATTTTGTAATAATTATCTAACAGATAAAATAAAATAATTATAATATTCTGTAAAAAAAAAACCTCCTACACGCGCCATATTTTTGGGTAAAATCCAAAGGGAATATGCATATTACCTTCATCAAATCGCGAATTCGAGAGTGAGTAAGAAATTAGGTCGCTGAAGCACGAAGAAAGCCGGGCCTGGGCCGCAAATTGAGATTCTCGCGCCGGCGGACCGCCACCGCGAGTGAACTATGTAAACGAATACCGTGGATACTCTCATGATGAAAGCGAGTTTCCCCTCGAGACGCGACAGAGAGAAAGAGAGAGAGAGAGAGAGAGAGATAGGGTAACGTAGTGCGGAGGAACGTTTACACGGAGAAATGCACACACGCGCTTTTCGTCGTGCGCGCGGACACGCCTCCTTTTCCTCCTTTCCCGAGGTGCACGGGGGCAGAAAACGACCGAGAGAAAGGAGAACGGAACACGGTGGCGCGGAACGGAACGAGGAGGAGTCGCGAGGGGGTGAGAGCGGCCGGGAGATTGGAGGGCGGTTGCGGTGGCGGTCGGGGGTTAGGTGAGAAGAGAGCAAGGATCGCGCGGCGGGTTATCCGGTATATATACCGGAGGGAGGAAGTGCGGGGGGTAAGGCGCGCGAGAGAGCGGCTCCTCTCTTCTTACCCTTTACTCCTCCGCCATCCTTCCCTCCCGTCCTCCGATCCCCGACGGCGCGGCAGCGGCGGCGGCGGCGGCGCAGCGGCTCCTGTTTTACGCTTTTCGACTTTTTCAAGATTTATCCTTACCGCTTCCTCGCTAAATCGCTTTCCGGGCGAAATTTACGGTCAGGCAATAATACAGGAGGAGAGCACAGCCCGGGCGAGTTGCAGCACACACTATCGCCCGGTAAAGGACGCGGGGGAGAGGATACGGTGGTAAGGGGGCGCAGGAAAGAGCTCGGGTTCTTCTCCGACCGTCCAGCCGAGTAACGGGGAGTCTACATACATTCCCGGCACGTTCCTAGCTTCTTCTCTACCTGACTGACTGCCTCCTCTCCCATCTCTGCCTCCCTCTCTCGTGCGTTTTCTTTTACAAGCTTCCTCTTTACCCTATCTTATTCCCCGTGAGTGCTACCACCCGGCCATTCGGCGCCTTCGGGAACTATGACCGTTCGGCGTGAACGCGCTGCAATTGATCGTATCACATCCGTGATTGAAAGAAATAGAAAAAAATTTACAGAAAAAAAAAATGTTAGGGATGATATCTGTACGTTTCGTAAGATGAAGACGTTATATTTTTTTAAATTTGCGAGACAATATTATTTTGCTTAACAAGAGAATATTTTACGTGTGTTTACTGTCACAAAAATGCACGCGTCGGTAAATTACAAAATCGCAAAAATCCATAAAAATATTCCGAGAAAATACAACGCGTAAAAGAGAGAGAGAGAGAGAGAGAAGGCGAGTATGCAAATTCCGTTCTGCTTGCAGAATACGCGGAAAAATGTGTACCGCATAACGATCATCTTTCAAGCGATCTCTCGCGAATTTTCGTGGAAGTTCGCGGAAAATGAGATTACTTGGAACGAGGTTTATGCGGTATGCGGTAAAGTTATAAGCGCGTCGCGGATTTGGCAACTCGACCGCGTTGCGGCAGAGCATCCTCAAATGGCGTAACGTGCGCATTGTGTGTGTGTGTGTGTATGTCAAGTTTTCCTGCGCGCAACTTTATCATATCTATCTTCCAATTGGTGCGCGCGCGCGCGAGGGTGAAATTGATTGACCATCGCGAAACGTGTCCGGGACGGGTGCCAAATCCGCAGTGGTTTATGGAGACGCGCAACTATAGTATATATATATATATATATACGCGCGAGAAAACAAGTGGATGATTGCGCGATTATTCGCGGACAGATTCGCGGAGACGAGAACAGAAGAAAAATTTCCGCGCTTTTCCGCGCCGGATTCCGCGATAAAAATGAGTCTCACGGAAATGGCCACGGAGGAGCCGCTCGATTCTGTTGAATAATGTATGCACGACAATGGTATCTGATGTATGATTCATGAGAGCTATTAGCGAATGTATCGGTAAATGCTTACTTGTTTACAACTGAGCGGGAATCTTCTTTTTAACATTGTAAAAACGAGGAGATTAAAAAAAAAAACTAAATAACGTAAAGTAAAAGTCGCGCGCGATTATATACAGAATTATGTAAGAAAGAACATGTTGAATTACGAAAGTTATTTTTCTTGATACAATTTTTAAAGTAAATATAAATTAATGCACATATTTGTATTATTTGAGACGTTTTTCCTTCAAATTAATTAAGGAGGATAAACAGGTGGAGATTTTCGAGATTCAACCTAAGCATCCGATGTATATATATATATATATATATATATATATATATAGTTTATTCAATTAAAATTATTTATCTGCACTTTAAAGATATTTCGCGCATACACAGCGTTTGACTCTCAAAGGCTGTGTTGTTTCTCTTGAAAATTATCAGAGCCATGTTCCGACTATTCTTCTCTCTTTCCCTTGATATTTTTTACGCGATAGAAAATAAAGCGAATAAAAAATTGAATCTGATAAATTTGCGCTGCATAAAACAGAGTTTTACAGATAAAATAAAGTAAGAGCGAAAGAGAGAGAGAGAGAGGAGGGGGGGGAGAGAAATTACATTACATGCATCGTCAAGTGTGGGGAGTTAATAATTTATCCCAAACGTCCCGGCATACGCAATCGGATCAACAGACACTCCACAACCATCCGTTTACGTTAGAGTGTACGTAAGTAAGCCGGACATGTCGCCGGCGCTTTTCCCCGGGCCTTTTCCGCGCGGGAGAGAAAGCCAGGCGATAAATAATATAAATGGACCTCAAACGTGACGACGCGACGAGTATCATTGAGCGAAGAGAGCGAGCGGTCACTCGGCAACACGTGACCACCGACGATCATCCCGCACCCCCGGAGATTCCCTCGCGTGCAGCCGGACCGGACTGAGATACACCGCCTAAGAGTGTGAAATAGAGAACCAAAGTGAGGAAAGAGTAGATTCTTCATAACAAAAGTGTGTATAACAATAACAAGGAGAACAAAGCGTGAAAAGAACGGAAAAAAAAAGAGAAAAATGTGATGCAAGGTGAATGTCCCATTGACCGGACAAGTACGGGCACCGGTCCGGACATTTATAAAAGAAATAAAATTACAACAAAGTATTTGTATATACGTGAAGAAATAATATAATACGGTTTTGATATTTAAACGAATGTCTTAAAAACTATTTAAAAAAAATTGAGAAACTTTAATATTTACGTATCTAATAATTACTTCTTTAGCAAATGTCCGGACATTTACTTTACTTTCGAATTATATTTTCTATGTACGCGTTTGTGTCACTTGATCGATTAAATTTTGCTCGAGACTTGGCGAACATAATAGGGGTATCTTTTAATATTTTTATTCTAGTTATACACACACATACGGAAAAAGAGAAGAAGGGGTGGTGGGTAAGAAGGAAAGAGAGGAAAACGACCGCAGGCTCGCCGGCAGAGAGTACGGGTGAATCGAGTCGTCTAAGGGGCGCGACATATTGGACGAAATTGGCGCATATCAAACAGGGAAGCAATTGGAATAGCGGCGGGATCCGGGGAACCCCCGCGTCCCCCGGTTCTCTCGCGCGCGCTCTCGGTTCCGCTGGAAATGGTGCCCTCGGGGCTCGAAGCCGGGCTCGGGAAGCGAAACCCTCGACTGCGCATCCCCTATTCCCTCTCGCAGCCCGCGGCTTCGGCCTCCGCAACCCCCCTTCATCCCCCCCTCGCCGCATTGGGTGATATTACATCGCCTACGAGTCTATTCTCCCGTCTCTTTCTCACGTAGACGCGTGCTCGTCTCGGAACAAACCTAACTTCGGCCTGATATAACTTCGCCGTGGTGAATACAATAATACCGCGTACAATGACCCACGATAGGATAGCGATGATTCGCGTCAGTTTGATGTTTCTGGCGTTCTTGATTGCGTCGATTATATTCCCAGCTCTCGCACCCTCCATCAGCAAAGGAATGTATTATAATTGAAAAAAGAATATTTTAACACTAAAAACCAGAGTTGCATTAACGTACAATAAATTTTTAGTATCTTACCACAATCGTCAATTAAAAAAAAAAAGACATTTGAAATCTGTCACTTTGACAGATGTTCGGTTGTTCCAGTGTTGAAGTCGAAAAGATCTCAAAAAAAATAACTCGAGATTTGTTTAACTAGGTATTATAAAAAGACGAATAGAGAGTGAAAAAAAATCAAAGCTCACTTTTCAATATCAAAGAGAAGAATGTGTGAATTTCGCTCTTTTCTTTTTTTGGCACGCGTTATTTTTTTTTTTCGAGCGCGCGACGCGTATCTCGCGGCGGAGGCTGACGGGATTCTTGCTCGAGGCAGAAGTCGGGCTCGCAGTTCTGTCGCGGGTCTGTGTAACCGGAGAATCAATACGATCCTCCGCCTCCTCTGCGTTCGGCGCGCCAATTGAGCTCGTTGAATCTGTGCACCGAGCCACGCGGTTACGTATGGCGCGCATCCACACACGACGAACGCACAAACGACGAAGACGACGACGACGATAACGCGATCGCACGTACGCACGTGCGTCGCGATTTCACGCACACGCACGTGAAGGAAACACACGAAAGCTAATCTACTCTGACAACCTACCTACGGATCCAGCTGTGATCGATTAACGGAGACGCGCCCGCGTGGCGCGGCCACCAAACAAACTCATCCGTGTAATTGGCAAATTGACAGATTAATTCAATCACGCCGTCGATGCTGCTTCTTCTTCTTCTTCTTCTCGTTCGGAACTCGTTCGCCTCTCGTTCAATCTCTGTCGTTAATGTATTCCGTCGACGAGGAAAGACGTCGCCTTCTCCTCCGATTTACGTCTTAGGCAGATTTTAGTCCGATTATCACGCTGTGATTGTCTCCCGTGTGTGTATAACACGAAGCAACGGTCTCGGACGAAAAAACAAATGTGCATTGTTACAATTTCGTTGCAATATTTTTTTAACGGTCAAGGAGAGACCGTATCTCGTAAATGGAACCCAGTATCAGAGTGTTAAAATCGTAACAATCATTTTATTTTACCTATTCGGTCGATCTCTAACCCCATTACTCGGCGGAGTGCGGTGACATTTCTTTCCGCGATCGGGCGACGGTCCGTGGTGCGATAATCGAAGCGCGCACCACCCGCTGTGCGCGCGGTAGACGGAATAAATCAAATGCCAAATGGATAAGCGGGAAATAAACCGAAAACCGCCGGCCGCTGCTCTCTGCGAATCGCGAGGGGAAGGAAGAGTGTGACAGTGTGGGAGAGGAGAAAAACACGCGCGGGGGAAAGCAACGGCGCGAGAACGCGCGAGCGAAGGATATAAACACACGGGGGGGTTGTCGTCTCCCCTTTCTGTAAAAAGGACGAGACAGAAAAGAGAGAGGATATCGGGAAGAGAGGGTGATGCGAGAGAAAGGGAGGTATGTTCTCTCGAGTGTGCACGTCGGAAAGGGCGTGTGCAATGCGGTGGAATCGAGTGGAGCGAAAAGTCAAATGGAGTCGACTTGCGCCCGCGGTGTGTGTCGGCGGTGACGGAGATCAGAATGAGAAGAGGAGAAGAGTGCTACAGGATCAAGTGGCTCCTCTGCGCGCACAGGATTCGCGATTTTGAATTAGGTATCCTTTTTTGAGGATACGTCTCTCTTTTTTCTCTCTCGTGTTTGCGATCGTCAAAAGTTTATTTGTCGCCTCTTCTCGCCGACGAAATCGTCGAGGACGAAAAGCGATTCCCCCGATTTTTTTTTTTTTTTTTTCACGCGCAAAAGACACAGCGAGGCAAAACGCAAAATCGCGACTAAAATCACGATAGATTATTTATAATAAAATAATTGCAATGGAGATAATATTGTGATGAAATTATACGATAATTATAATGAAATAATTGATGACAAATGATTAAGCGATATTGTGTTCTCCGTGATTATTTCCGTGATTATATTCCCCGTGTCATTATTCATTGCGTGTTCACCCCCTCTCCCCCTGATTTCGATGAGTGGCGCTTTTACGCCCCTCTTGCTTTGGAGAAGAAACGTCCGGATGTGATTTTATCCCGGTGGACGGGCCGAAAGGTTCCCCGTTTCCGGATAACGCGGCATGCATTTATGGTCCTTAAATGTCGCAGGAAAGATCTCCTACATAGGAGATTCCTTTGTGATTTGTTGCGATCGATACGAAACGTTAACGGACGTGTTAATTCACTGAGAACAAACACGATATGTTTCGTTTAATTGAAAGAGAAAATTAAAATTTTTTTTGCACAAAAGAAACTTTTTTTTGACGAATTCAATTTTCTGCCTCTGAGAATGTTAAAGGTCAGAATCGCCAATTGCCCCGAATAAAGATATTCGGTTATACGATCTCGGGGATCGCAGGCAGTAACTTACGGTACGGTAGCGCTCGGTCTTAATCAACTTTCAATTAAAACTTGTCTTTAGACAGCGCGCTCGAAGGAAGGCGGTATATAAAGCAAAGTCGATATAAATCAATAATCAGTTCAAATTCAATCTCGCTTAGTTCCATTTTCTTACTCGATAACGAGAATCTCCGACTCTCTTGCTGCTGCTTACGTCGTGTATACTTACAATAACGAAATCGCCGTACTTCCGCCGTTCTAATTTAGAACGTGGACCAGTTCGTAAACTCGATCGGTCTTAATTTCGTATTCCCAATTAAACTTGTGCTTGTATTCGACTTGTGTGTTTTATTTCTCTTGTCGTGTTTATATTTTTCTAATATAAATACGAGTAAGAGGTTTGATACACAATTTCGTTTTCCCATCTTAGCGCGATTCCGTTTCTATTTCACGTCGCGTCTATCTGTGGGAAATGTGTCCGGATCTTCTTTATTTTGAAATGCGCAAATTTGCGCACAATAAGAATCATTTTTGCAATTTTCACGGATCCCTGCGTAATGCACGCAGCTAAATGATTACTGTTTAGCGTCCGTATTTATTATTTAATGCTGTTGTTGTTATAGTATCACATAACCGGTTGCCGTTCCAAATGGCACAGAGATCGCGTCGCTACGGGCTCGCTCATTACATGCTATTAATTTATAATCAGTTATTCAATTCGGTCGAATTAATTTATTTACGCATTTAATACGGGGGAGTCACAACGATACCCGGATTCTCTCTCCCTTTCTCTCTCTCTCTATGTGTGTGCGGCTTTTGGTCTTGCCAAAAACAAATTTTACGCTATACGTATATGTGCGCGTATTGCGATGATTTTATCGCACGTAAGCTGGGCTTTCGGTCAATAGCTAAAGCGCACTTCTTTCATTCGGTTTTCTTACTTCTGTCAATGTTTTTTTTTTTTTAAAGTTACATATAACAAACTTCTAGTGTTTAAAACCTCTTCGCGGTTTTATATAAGTAATTAACGGATCACGGACTGTGTTTTTATTAACGTGAGAGGGAGAGGGAGGGAGAGAGAGAGAGAGAGAGGTGACTTCGAGAGCATTATACTGTCGGTAATGAACGGATTAAATCAAGGCGTACAATTTGATAGTATACAATAATATCACGTCGCTTGATAATCCGCTTAACCCTTCCCGGCCCAGCGATTTCAATCAGAATCACATGTCTCATTCAAGTAAATCTGTTTAATCTGAATATTGTTGCGTTGTTTTCTTCGGGAGATTTCTCTCGCGATTAACTTTGTATCGTCTTGTAATTTTTATTAAGAAAAAAAACTTCTCGATTTGTGTTTACGTGAATTCTATTATCCAAGTCAAAAAAAAAAAAAAAAACATTTTGAAAATATTGGCGCACGTTTCTCGGTCGTAAGGAGCGTGTGTCTGCCGCACAAAGTGATATACCTTAGGAGCTATTTTCGCGGAGAGGAGAGAGAGAGGAGAGAGAAGCAAGTAGCAAGCTCGGGGCGCACTTACGAAAGTTTACGTACGGCGGCGCAAATAGTTTTACATTATTACGTGCGTGGGAGGGGGAGGGAGAGTGGGTGCCTTCCTTCGGGTAAAGGAGGCGGATGAGAGGTATCTAAGATCGATCAAGCCGTAATTATCCGCTTTGTATCGCATAATTCCCGGTTAGTTTGGACGCCGGCGTCGCACGTTCAATATACCGTCGGGTGCGCCGTGCCAGTAAAGGGGTTACGGCACGGGGGAGCAATACCATATGCAAAGTTAACCTCCATTAAATGCGTTAACTCGGCGACGAGCATGCTCCGATGCGCTTAACCAAAGTACATTACACCGATGCTCTCGATGCCGAGAAGCGATCCAGCCGTGTAGAGAGCGAGCCGGGCTCTTGTATACAGGATGTCCCATAATATCTGTCTGCCGTGTGTGTGTGTGTGTGTTTGCGTGTGCGTGTTGTGGTTTCTTTAAACTCTGATTTGAAGCTGATTTCGCTCACGAGGAAAATGTTTTTTGAACGCGCGACTGGGAAATTTTGTAAAGAAGCGCGATGTAAAAATTGACAAGCGGTTCGCTCTTTATGGTTTAAAATTTTTTTTACCGATGGAAGTTTTATAATCGCCTCTTATTAATTAACGAGTCTTTGATTGCAATCGCGCGTTTGGTCACGAACACCCCGTATACTTTCGCTCGCATCTCTAATTGCTCGCGCCGAGACGAGACGTATTTACCCACAGTTCGTTTCGTCCTCGATTTCTTTTTGACGAGACGACAATGCGGCCCGTTAACCCCGCGACCGTCCATGCCGTAATATTATCGAAGAAGCCAATGTACAATCATATTGTGGACGACACAATATTACATTCTGGGCCACGCTCTTCTCTCTTGACCCGTGGCGATCGACGCGCGCTGTTGCGCTGTGTCGTACGAACATTTATAAACGTTTCTTTCTCAAAGACGACGATCGTTGACGGGCGCGAAAGTGAGAAACAGATGATCATCATGGGGAGAATAACGCGCGATGCGGCGGCTTTCGAACACAGCATTTTAAACAGATTATAAATTTACACGAAATTTTTTGTGGGGAAAAACCGAAAACTATATCACTTACAGAAGTTTAGATCGTCGCCGAAATAATATTATTTTGAGTGACGCAGTTTCTCTGTGAGAGACTGCGAAAAAAGTCGTAAAAAATCATATAATCAGACAACGGACACAATTTGATGACTTCACATCGTCAACATCTTCGTCCCACATCTTGTTCCCGCTCTTTTGAACTCGGGAGCGAAGGACCCTCTCGCCGATTCTCTCTGTCTCTCTTTTTTTTTCACTTCACGTTAGAAGATGCTTATTAAATTGTGTCATCCACGAATAAGGGCTAACGCGCTGCATCCAATTTGTGCCGCTTAATTAATTCTCTCCAATTTATTCCCCGAGACCGGCCAATAAAGAAACCGGGACCCGCGCCGCTCGCCGGTCAACGAGCGCCGCCGATGCCACCGCAATATTGTCCTTAATAAAATCTTCGTTAATCGCGCGCGCGCGAGAGAGAGAGAGAGACTCTGTCCGCCATGAGTTTTCCGACCGTTACTTGCGACGTCAATTGCGACAGCTCCACGAATTTCTCGAGCGCGCGTTCGCGCCGCTCCGCGTTGCACGCGATGTGTATTACACGCTTCGTATTGATATAAATCGTTCGCTGTTTCTTATTTCGCGAGAAAACGAGAATTAGATATATAATTGCGTGGAAACACAAGAGATATTTCTCACACACAAATACTGCAATTTGCTCTTTGATAGATTATCGCGACGTTTTGTCGCAAAGTAAGGAAAGATACGCACAAAAGCTCTCTTTTAGCTTTTTAATATATCGTCAAAGTACTTCTGTTTTGAACACAATTCATAAACTTCTTCTGTTTTGTTCTATACATCTAATAAAAAAATAAAAAATAAAATAAGACCGATAATTCTATTGGAATTGGATTCGATCATCCTTATCGCGCGAACGTGTCCGCCAAGTTTGCGTCAACATAGTTGCAAGCAAGCGGCGGGGGAAGGACGGGCGCGACGGAAAGCTAATTACAGAATTATCGCTTTTAATTGCGATTCCTGCTATTTGCGCAATGGCGTGGCGGTGCAAGCGTGCGATTGTCGTCGCGTGCCAAATTATTGGATGTTGACGTCACCGTCGCCGGCGAGAGCCCCGATGCGGCACCGCTTTGCTCGTAATTGCCGGCACCAATTATGCAATTAGCGCCGCGCTCTAATGAGCGCGCACAGTGTTATACGCGCGGAATCTAAACACCCGGCCACCCGATACGATACGCATTGTTCGCGCGTGTTGAATGTCTTTATTCGCCTCTCTAAGCGCAATAACACGCCCCTATCCGGTTTAACTTTCATTAGCGTATTATAGCGGAGTATCTCTCGAACGCGGCTCTTATTCGATTCTGTCTTAAATTGCCGGTCTCTCGTCTTTGCAGAATTTGTGACTTGCGAGTAATCGAGAGGCATGTTCTTTCTATAACTTTCACAGTCTTTAAATTTGAAGAAATCAATTTCGAAAAATAAATTTTTTATAAGAAACAAAATTCTGTGTATTGGTAAAAAATTATATTAAGACATTTTAATTCAAACACCATTCGCATTCCGTCTTAATGCGAGCGGGCTCGTAAGGAGTGTAACGATCGTGTAACAAATCCGACGACGTGTGCCAACGTGTAAACACACTCGAAGCCGCAATCCCTTCGTTCTCGCACGCAGTGGGGCGCCGTCGGGATGATCGCACAATAAAACACTGGCATAATATTTCGCCCGGCTGGTTGAACACCGCAAATACACTTCAGGACCACATGCCGGCTCTATTTTGCGAAGGGTGAGACATGACCGAGGAGAAGGGAGGGAGGCAAGAGCAAAAGCGATGCGTATGCTGGTGGTGCGCGAGGGTGGGAACGTCGAGCAGCCCCCGCGGGGGACACCCGCGGGCCCCTTTCGCGAGGATTAGCCTCGCTACATTTCGTCCCTTCTGTCGGTACGTATGTCCCGTCATTATGCGTCTAACTCTCTGCAAACGCAAAACCAATGGCACCATCACCGACGACGGCGGACGGAATTTAGGGGAACCGGTGTAGATGAATGGATCGCGACTGTTTCGTCGAATTATTGATCGCGACAAATTGGCTATTCGTCTCTGTGATTAATCGGATGTTTGACAGGTCATTGTCGATGTGCGCGGTTTAGTTTTTAACACTTGTTTTTAATGTTCTGACGATCGCACGACTTTCCGAGAAAAAGTAACACATTTGTTGGCTCTCTCTCTCATTTATATCTGTCTCTCTTCCTCTCTAGCTTCCAAAAATATATATACTTTTTATAAAAACATATTTAATATGCGAATACGGCAAAAAATTTAGTCCGACATTGTACGTAACATATTTTATACTTTTCGCGTGACATTTTAATTTAGAGCAAAACAAAACGACCATAAATAATAAACAAATTTTTTTTTTACGACAACAGCCGAACCGTCGCTTGACTTTAATTGATTTTGAATGATTGCATTAAGAGTGTGCGTGTGCTTTTTTTGAGAGTCTACTAGCGGACAACGTAACGCGATTTACTATCACGTTAAAAGCATATTCCGTAAAAGTACGTTTAAGCGTGTACGCGAGAAAAGGGCCGAACTATAGCCGACGCGTCGTTTTCGCCGGAGGTCAGACGGCCGAAACGAGAATTGCTCGAATTTTGTTAAGTTTGGCAGCAATTACTTTTGATACCCGACACGCGGGCGTAATTGCGTTGGGCCAAGCAGAACGACGGGAGAGGGGTAATAATTCGCTAATATCAATTTCAAATTTCAATTAGTATCATCTCTCTCGACGTCCGCCTCTGCGCTACTCCAGCTCTCTCTCTCTTCTCTCTCTCTCTCCCTCTCTTTCTCTCTGTCCCTCTCTATTCGCGGACCCCACAGGAACACGCCATGATCTAAAATTCAATTTGTCCCTTCGTACCGGAGAGCCGCAAAGAGAGGAGGAGTGAGAGAGAGAAAACGAGATATATATATATATATATACATGTATACACATATATAGTGTGCGGCAACAGCAGATAGAGGGTGAAGCGAGAGACGTCAGAGGGGAGACGTCGTGATGGAGCGAGAGCGAGATAAACAGGCCACATAGAAATAAGGGGGGCGACGAGATCGGGAGCGGACGATGGGTTGCAAGAGAGGGTGAAGAGAAGGGGAGGGTCCGGGTATAGTTAGTGTACACCGCCGGTTCTCTAAAGCCACTCGCGTGCACGCCGTTATATAACGAGAGAGAAACGGTGGGCGACGGCGACGGCGGGTCCCGTAGGCACGCGCATGCGCGACATGCCGACCCATTATAAATTGATAACTCCGCCGTTTATTAAGTTCCACGACCGATGCCTGCTTAGGCAAAGAGCCCTCTACGCGCCGCGCCGCTCCCTCGCTCGTTCTATCTCACCCCCGCGCTCACAGCTACTCTCACGCCGATACATACATTATTTATTTACACGAGTTTACAATCCCTCTAATGGGGATTGGCGTAATCGACCACCCATCCGCTCCTCTCGGCCCCGCTCCCGATTCCCGGCTCCGCTGCAGCACGCCGCTGTCGCGCTCCCTCTTAATCATGTTTCACCCCGCTTTCGAAAATCCGCGCGTCGCCCGGTGAAATCGGAAGTAGCTTCGGTTGTGCCGTTCCGCTTGCCGAGGACCCATCGCGATACTCTCTCCCTCGTAGCTGCGGCGGCTCCGAAAAAAATCTGACTGGATGAAGGGGGTGGACATGACATAAGGCGATTACCGACGCACATCTATTATTTAATTTCGTAAGACCAAGTTCGCCGATATAATTCTCTGCCAATCATAACATGATAAGAGTACCCTCGTCATACACAAGCTCTAAATATTTTCCATTTCTCGTTGTGTGTACATAAATTCTCTGAAGTTTTAGTAAATTATTCGAAACAAAAAAAGAGACTCTCTCTTCTCTCTCTACAACAGGCTCTCGCCTATTTTTACGCCATTCTAAAATGATTATTTTATAACGCAAATTCCCTCAATTGGGCGAAAAACTCGCACCCTCCGATCGTACCGGTAACCTTTTATCATTTTTTTTTTTTACCACGCAAGAGAGATGATGAAATCAAACTGGTACACGCGTGTGATTGCAGATTGGCGCGGTCCACGCCCACCAGCCGAACAATAACCACCACCAGCACCATCAGCAGCAACAGCAGCAACAGCCGTCGAGTCAACCGCAGGTGGCGGGTGCTGGCGCGGGAGGGGCCGGCGGGCCGGGGGGCGGCCAGGCGGCGGTGGCCAGGGCCGGAGGCATGTTCTGCTACCACTGCCCCCCGGGCCTCCCGGCACCGCGATTACCGCCGTCCCTTGAGTATCCTTTCGCCCCGACTCACCCCTGTAAGTAAAAATTCGATTTTTCCTCCCGCGGGCGCGCGCGCGCGCGCACGCATCTAACGATATTTCTTACCTCGCGGTTCTCTCTCGCCCCCGTCGGGACTTTTGATCGACGTCTTGATCGACGAAAGGCGTACCATGCAAAATCGCTCGATTCGCTATAAAACGTTATGAGAAAGATTCGGAATTTTATGCGCGCGCGGTTAAATTTATGCCGAGTCCGAGATGAAGAGAGATGGAGTGCAACGATGCTCTCTCGTTGTGTATCGGAAAAATCAAGTGAAAAACTCGCGCGGAAACTTGAATAGAAAAATAGATAGCGCGCGTGAACACGTGTATAAAAATCGAATCGTTCGCAAATGACCTCTGTGTCTTATTCGCAATTTTAACTTTTTCAATTTCGAACTCGCGCACGTTCTTCAAACAATCGGGGAAAGTTTCATAATTTCCATAAGAAACGATAACGAGACAAGCGAGAGAAAAAGAAGAAAAAGACGCGACGTGAAGGGAAAGAAGAATGATCGAGACACCGGGTACATATGAGGGGGGGAGAAAAAAGTGGCGAGAGGAGAGGGAGAGGACTGATTGTGCCGGCACTTGCTCTAGCGGAACACATCGATGAAGTTACATTACCGACTAGACCGAGTTACGCAAAGTGGACGCTACAAACTGGACGGCCGCTAAACTTAATTTGCACTTCGAGCCAACTTCCAGTTAAACCGCGTCCCGCCGGCAGCCGAGCCGAGTCACTACCCAGAACTTTGACGGCAGTTTGCCTATTCGCCGATCGTTTTCCAAGTCCCGTCCCATTCCCGCTGACGAATTTCAACCCGACGCAATCTGTCAAACCGCGATAATCAGCCTGTCCTTCTAACGCGTGTAATTAACGCCAATTTTTGTCATTGGCGCGTCAAACGTTGAATACTTAACAGTAGAAACGTCAAAATTATTTTTATTTAGATTTTTTTTCAATCGGAAAGAAAAATATTAATTTAATTTTGCGAGAATTTTTAATTAAAAAAACGTTGCGTAACACAAACTCGCGCGGAATGACACTATCGCCGTTGAAATCCGAAATTCGCGGCGCGTGAGAAGCGTCTCCACGCGCTATTCTTTATATTCTCTTTGAACACGTTATTCTTTAAAACAACATCTACATACACATACACACACACACAGAGGCTCATAAATGTGGGAAGCTGCGATCTCGCTCTCCGGTAGATAATCGAACAGAGCATAGAGGTGGATGTGCGCGGGGGCGGACGACCGGGTGTCCTCAGGGACGTCCGGGCACCCTTCCAGTTCCCGATTGGCCCCCTCCCGGTCTGTCTTCCCCGTCGGCTCGTACCTCTTTCTCTCACTCTGTCTCTCTTTCTCGCTCTGGTCTCTTCTACCGGCCCCCCCCCCCCGTTGGGATAAACAGATTAGGTAACTACGTGATAAGTCGGTAAGTGGGTTCACTCGGCCCACGGTCCAGACCCACCGACATTCGCTCTAACATCTAACTACCTCGTTAGTGTCATTAGTAACGGTCGGGGTGTCATTAGATTTCGTTCTCTACGTGTAGTTTTTCCACGGGTCCGCCACGTCCCTTCCCGCCTCGGGTCTTCGAGAGAGCGACCTGCAGTCCGTTGCAAGTGCAACGGATACGAACGATCATGACGGATCGTCACGCGCGTTTAGAATAATTTTTAAATTGTTCTCACCGTACGCGAGCGTGTAAAAAACCGTAAACTTAATGTACTATCGTGGAACTAAAATTAAAATTACATTTTACGTATCAATAATTAATTTTGATAATTAAGTTTTTATTCGAGAAGACGAAAAGAGATTCGTTCGGAAAAAAATGTTATTTCTACGCGAATCGAATGTTCTTTTTTTTATTTTTAATTTTTGAAAAAAACTACTTGATAAAATCTATAGTTTTTTTCCCCCGAGAAATTAATCACTCATCTCCTCTCTTCGTGTTTTTTTTCCCCGATGGACAGACAAAACGTCGACGATCAAGCGTGTTGCGAAAAAGAAGTCGCCCGTGCGTAGTGCAAAAGTCGCGAATCTCTTTCTTTCTTCTCCGCGTACTCGGGGTACTGCTAATAAATTGGATCAGACCGACTCCCGATGAGTTGTACGAGTTGTCTGGATTCGGGCTTTACTTCGGCCCGACTCTAATCTAAGATCTTGAGTGGATTTCAGTTTGGGGCACCGGCAAATTTATTTAGCCGCCGCGGTCGTCGCCCGATTCGCTTCTCCGTCTTCGTTTTCTCCGCGGCCGCGGCAACTACGATGCTTATATATCCTAGAGAAAATGTGAAAAAAATCCTTGCAAATTACAACGCATTCACGGGATAACTATGTTGTTGTTATCACGCGGTTTATAGTTTGTTTCATTAATTTGTAACATCGTTGAAACGACATCTTCCTTTAATCAAAAGCAAAATTTTTGTTTCTCAAAAGATTTGAAAACTTCAAATCGCGCAAAGGAACAATGCAAAGGAACTCTCATATCGGCAGAATGATAACGGCGAGATATAAAACACACACATACGGAAACGGTTTCCTAAGTGCATCCGCGGGACCGCAATAGAATATCAGAGATCCGAAACCCCATCGCTTATTTTCGCGTGCGGCTTAGAGCGAAAATCCTCGCGGATTCCTCGTTGATATTAATTTTGCAAACGATACGGTAGATCGTGGCGACCGTAGCGTATAATTGCGCGTCCGTGATAGTTGCGAAAGTTCAGCGACATCGAGAAACGAAGTGTGTGTATCTCGATGCGCCCCTGCGGGGTGCAACTATGTGGGTGAATCGGCTGCACTGTTGATGGCGCAACACCGTTGCCGTGCGCGTTCGTTCCGTTATCCCTATCTCGCTTTCCCTCCATCGCTTGTCGGGAGGATAAAAAGAGGGAGGAAGGATAAAAGAGAAAGAGAAAGAGAACGTAAAAGAGAGAGAGAGAGAGAGAGAAAGAGAGAGGCATTGTGCGAGGGGGACAGAAAGAGAGACGGTTCCGCACGGCAGAGAGAGAGTGGCATGAATTTTTATGAGCTTAGGAAATTAATTTGTGTTTTTCGCTAAGCTCCGGCTTAGCGCCGCGGTAATTAATTGCGCTGATTGCTCTGCATCATTGATGAGCGGTTCCGGCCGCTCCGGCGTAACGTCTGCGCCCACCTCGCGTTTCGTTATACGCGCGCGTATCCGGCGCCGATACCTTTCTATTGGTTTCATTTTTTGTTTTTTCATGCGTCATTTATGATGTCTATTAAGTTAGCCCAACTTTCGAACAAAAACACATGCGCATCTATATAAAAATTAAGTGCTAATTAGGTGCTCGATTTAAAAAATTTTAAACTACATTTGCTCTTTCAAGCTCGAATTGTCCTGACCGACTTGTTCAGGACAATTCCTGATCGGTAATACTATAGGTATCGGTACTCATTATTTTATATTGACACAGCTTATGCGTAATTAAATAATTGCGGAATAGAAAATTAATATTCAATTAAATCCTTTGAATTAAATTTAAAATAGATGAATGTATCGAAATATGATATAATGATGATATAATGATAGAATAATGACGCAGCGATTCTTTTTATGTATATTAATAGTGTATACACGCGTATTGTTTTCGCGGTAATAATTTATTAGAAGAAACAGCGAAGAATTACGTCGATCGAGTTTATTTTGCGGCAACGCGTCATATATAAATTGGAAAATTCCGCGAGATTGTCAGTAATTCGCAAGTTTCTCGAAGTTATCGAGTTTCTCCAAGCCCCAGTCAAGTACAGTCAAATATGCGGAGTACCAGAAGTTAGTTTCGCCGAAACTTTGCAAATTTGAATCTATCGGGAATTAAGAAGCGAAACTATGTCCTACCGTAACTGTCGAACTGAAAATTCGTTTGGAGAAAATATTTTTGAACAAGATATTACAGATGTGTGTTATTGTTGATTCCTATTGCAAATTAATACAAATTTAATTTAAACAATTAACGACAACATTTTTCTCTCTCTCTCTCTCTCTCTCTCTCTCTCTCTCTCTCTCTCTCTTTCTCTTTCTCGATGATAGTATTGTCAATTTTTTCTCAATGACTCTTGTAATACTCTTTAAATTCAATCTTTTTGATATTTAATTTAAATCTAATTGTGTATGTAATAGTCACCAACAACGTTTTATAAGCATCAAATGCGCAGTTACTAAAAAACACGATCATTGTTCATTTGCTCCTCCCCTCGGCTTCGTTACAGACACCAGTTATTCCGCCTATCATCCAGCACTGCACGGAGTCGGCGAGGATTCCTTCGTGAGGAGGAAACAGCGGCGGAATAGGACAACTTTCACCCTCCAGCAACTGGAGGAACTCGAGTCTGCTTTCGCGCAAACTCACTACCCGGATGTCTTCACGAGAGAGGATCTGGCGATGAAAATAAATCTCACGGAGGCCAGAGTACAAGTGAGTATAATAACGAGAATTGTTGTTTATGTCATAATCGCGTGACAACAAATGTAAATAATTATTTGTTATTAATTTTTTTTTATTATTCAAAACCGCACGCGCAAGAATTCTCGTCAAATAACTTTCGACAACACACTTGTAATCCAGTTAGAACGCAAAAAGATCAGAAGGGCGAGAGATAAATAAATTTTGCGATAGAAGCGCATACGTTATGTAACCTATTATGTTTAAGGATATAAGTAAAAGTGTACTTGAAAGTATGCTAATCACGTTGTATAATCACGTTTATTCGATAACGTGAAAAGCACGTGCATTAAAACTTCACAGAATGTTTCCATGCTCACGTCCGAGCAGCATTGGCAGCAGCCGGCTTAATCTTTTAATGCGTCTCAGCGCATTGAGATTGGATTCCGCGTTTTAATGCGATGAGAAAATTACGCGCGGCAACTCGGTAATATTTTTTTGTTTTTTTTTTGTTTTGCCCGCCTTCGTAAGCGTTAAGTAGAGAAATTCCGAGAATACATTTTTCACTACGTGCGTGCGCACAATATTTCACACAGTACAACGTGCACAATAGAAGTGTGTGTTTACGCAATTAGGATCCATTAGTATTCAAATAATTATTTCGCGAATAATTCATGAAAAAACCGGAAATCCAAAAGCGAAATTTCAACAAATTTTTTTCTCAATCTTTGTTCCCTTTTTCTACACTGGTCGCTCTACAAATTTGTCGTAGTTATAATTTAAAATAACGCGTTATATTTTATTCACAATGCCGAGTTGCGCGATACAGAAGTGATTTGAGAGAAAATAAAAAATATATATTTAAGTGATTTAAGGGAAGCAAACATTTTCGGCATTGTTTTAAAACAACAAATAATTGAATAAAAAGAAAAATCAGTAAAAGATTGCGCGATGATCGATTGTCCGGCTGCTGCACGCTGGTGTTGCCGCAAGAGCGTGTGTACAGAGGGGTGAACCAGGCAGGCGGCGTGGCCCCCGCACCCCCAAGGGGCGCGCTGACACCCTCGACCTGACGTAATCTTCTGACAGAGTAAGCCGGTAATCTCCGGGATTACTTTGTACTCCTGGCTACGTCCTCACGGTCATATTTACTCACGCCGCTGTAATTCGCGCTGAGAATCCCTGCGCAGTAACGGCGATTCCCGCCTAAAATCCTGTCGGAACATCTGCAGAGGATATCTGATTACCAATGGTGGCTTTTGATTTCTCTGCAGACGTCGACGCGCATCTCCGTCCAATTTCACAGAATATATATTCCTTTGACGAAGAAGAGTTCGAGGAAGAGTTTCTCTAAAGTTTTTCAATCTCAATTAAACGATGATTAAAAGTCAACAATAAAGAATTTCATAATCTTGTCTATCAAATCGATAATAAATTACCCCGTATTTGAATTGTAAATGGAATTGCAAATAAATAAAGAGTCACGACACTTCGTTCTCTCGTCGTTAATATCCCTGACTCGCGAAGGATCCTCGATCACAGAGAGAATCTAAGAGGCAGCCTGGCGTGCATTGTGCGGATTACGAAGCCGAGGAGGCTACAATCTCTCTCCACGAAAGAGAGAGAGAGAGAGAGAGACGTATGGTACGTGTACACACAACGATGAAAGAGAGACAGAAGGGAGGCGGCGAAGACACACACGGGGAAGGGGGTCTGGCAGTGACGCAATTACGGCGCAGACTCATTGTTTCATTAGCGAAGACAAAGGGAATCTGGAATAATGGACAAATAGGCGCGTTTATGTAGCGCCCGTCCTCTTCTCCGGGCTCCAATTAGAACCTCCTAGAGGGGGACAGGCGGGGGCGGACGGCGGGGGTTGAAGGAGGGTCCGTCGTACCGCCGAGGCACGTACGGTACGTCGTCTCGTCACACGGCGAGCGTATATTTCCTCGAACGCCGGTGTATGCGCGCGTATGTGTGTGTCTGCACACGCTCATTACACATTTGCAAGGCGGCAATTAGACAGCGTGCGTGAATTAGACGCGTCGCACCGCGTCAAACGCCGCTCGCACCTGCGCTCGCGCGCTGGAGCGAGAAAATGTTGGGCGTTGCTTTTAATTTCGATTTTGTATGATCGGATTTCTCTTACACCATTTATTTATATGCTAGTGGTTTCGAATCCGCGGAATCACGTAACGCGGATAGAATTTCTCGAGAACGCAATATCGCAGTATTTTTTTTTTTTTTTTATATCGAAGCAATTAACGAAGCTACATTGTTTGACGCGAGAAAACTCTGGTGCGGAGAAAAAAGCTACGTGTTTTTTTTGTTGTTGTTGTAAATATTAACAACCCACGCTTGCATAAACATGGCCTGTTGAAAAAACGCGAATTAATCGCTAGTTATCGCTTTCACTGTAAAAAGCGCATCGCGTGGTGGTTAATCCCGCGATGTGGAGCGATACATCCCGTTTACCTATCAAAAGGCGCGGACGATTAAAAACGTTTTTTGTTTTTAATCGCACGATGACGAGATCGAGTCGCGCGCCATTATCAACGACTTTCGGATTAAATTCGTATATTGGAAAAAAAAAAAGAAGAAAAATTGAGGAGAGGAGAGAATACATCTCTCACGCGAGAGTGGAAAGGAGAATGACGGCGGTCCCTACGGAACCCCCGTGGCTTTGTTCCCAGCTATTACTCGCCCCCCTCTCTGTAACCCTTAGGATATTATTATATCTCACTGTCTGCCAGAGACTTCACCTCGCTACGTTTAGAGACGTACCGTCGTATTTATTTTATTAAACCATTTTCCGAGTTTCCTCCCGCGAAATTTCCGCGCTCGAACGTAAAATAATCATTTTCCAGACCCATTACGCGAGAAAGAGAGAGAGAGAGAGAGAAGAGAGTACCAATCCCATTTCAGCCACCCGTTCGTTAAAGAGTTTCTTGCAAAATATAATTTCATAATTCAATTCCTCCGAGATTTTCTTTCCAATTTTTCTTGCGAATTAACTTGTGCGAAAATTATTTTAACAAAAAAACTATAAGTAAGTAACGCTCTTGTTGCTAATAAAGTTTTATTGTGTATTAAATTAAGGCATCTCTCGCGTGGGAGAATTGGTCTCTGTGCGAGAACTCGATTATCAACGTACTATCCCGTCGTCGGGGGCGAAAGTCGTCGGGGTCGTCGGAGAACCGCTGGTAATAAAGTCTATTTCAGCCGGTATTATGTCAAGTTAGCCTCGTTAGCGGAGAACTCGAGCTTTTTAAAAAACACTCGGCCGCTGTGGTTGCTGTCGGCTCGTTGAACATGCACGGCGGAAAGTGCCCCCGGTGGCCCCCAACACCCGCCCGACGCCGGTCCGTCGCACCGACCTCCCTCTCGCGCTTTCCTCTGACTCAGGAACGTCACCCCCGCGCATGCAATTACCCTTGCACATTTGCAGATGTTGCGGACGTGGCGCGTAGGTACGAGACGGTAGTCTCATTTTTCTCATCTCCTTCTGCCTCTCGTCGTTTTCGTGTCTGTGTTTGTGTGTGTGTGTGTGACTTTTCCAAGACTCACCCTTCCAATTCTCGTGCGCGCAACACAGTCAGATGACTGAGATGTTGAGAATTGAATCAGAGAATTATGCAAACTTCCCCGCGCGTAGTAGCTTTTGAGAAGTTTAATCTCCCTGAAGGCACGTATCGCGCGATATACACTCTATATTCATACGTATTTTCCGACATTTATATATACGAATTAAAATACCGCGTTATGCGAAGTTCTTCTTCATTTCGACGGAGAAGTTTCTCAATCTGCTTTTTTGAGAAACTTAATTTCAACGAACTCTACGAGAACTCTTGCGCGTCGAACTAATGCTTTCCATTCCCATCGATCTTGCAATCTATTTTAATCACGACTGTTTTACTTTCTAGGTATGGTTCCAAAACCGTCGAGCGAAATGGCGTAAGAGCGAGCGGCTGAAGGAGGAGCAACGCAAACGTGAGGGCGGGGGTGGCGGTGGCGGCAACGTCGGCGGCAGCGGCGGCGGCGGAAACGTGGAGTCCTCCGCTCTGACCGCGCCGACGTCCTCGTCGGCGGGCCCGAGTCCCACGGGAAACGACCCGGAGGGCACCACGACGAGCAGCAGCGCCGCCGACACGGAGGACGCCGTCGTCGAGGGCGCCGGAGGTGGCGGCGGCGGCGGCAACGGCTCCAGAAGCCCCAGCACGACTTCCGCCTCGGTCAGTCCGCGGCCCCAGCCGAGTCAGCCGTCCCTGGGTGGTGTCTCGACGCCACCACCGACCCCCATAAGGGCGCCACCGCCGCCACCGAACACCGTGGGGGGCCTTGGACCGCCTGGCGAGAGGTGAGCTCCCAGCTTCGTTTGTATTTACGTCTTTAGGAAATATCTTCTTTCTCCTTCCTGGATTTTTCTCTCTCTCTCTCTCCTCCCCTCGCTCCTCCGCCCCCGGGTGCCTTATAAACTCCCGGACGATTTCAGCGAGCAAGCGGGTGCAAGCGCCGCTGAACACGTCGACCGGATGCTCGATACGCGCCATTAAACCACTCTTCGTGACGGCGTTGCCCCCGACGCCCACCGGTTAAGCTTCCTCCCCCGGTTGTCCCTCTCTTCTCTCCTCTCCTCCTCCTCTTCCTCGTCTCTTCCGCGCGCCGTCGTCATTGCCACTCGTATAATCGCGATAATCGTCGCCTCGTTAAACTGCTAGCTTCCACGGCGGGCGACGGGCACGGCATAACGTTCTACAAAGCTTTGTCTCGTGAAACTGGATAGCGTTTCGTGTTTACGATTCACATGTCGGATAGGAAGCGCCGAGACGATAAGGAACCCAAAGTGCTCGCGACGGGTAAAAAGGTTAACGGGTTGACGGGGGTTTCTCTCGCGACGCGGTTACTGTCGCACTTCCGGCAGCAAATGGATTAAGTTGTGCCAAAGTTATCGGCTTTTACAAGCACACTGATAGTACGTAAATTATTTTTTTTTCTCGATAGAAGTCAATCTCACGTTACCTATGAGAGCAAACAACTTTTTACTTACAATCTAAATTATGTGTTTCAATTTTTCACTTATTCAATTTTCCATCTGTTTGCACACAAACATTCGCAAAATTAACTCAACGAGACGTTATCTCGAGATGTATCAGATGATGAAAATGATGTGTATAAGAAAATATTTTGCGCGACATAAAATATTTCCGACAAGAGTCGGCCGCGCGCTTTAAGGGAGGGAGGGGGCCGGGTCCGAGGAATCGAAAAGGGGCGATTTAAGCCAAGTCCCGCTCGGCGATTCTCTCTTTCCGCGGAGACGTAGTGCGTTGGTTTATAATCCCCGAGACGACGACGGTGAGCCGTTCCGTTCTTTTTCTCTGTGTCTCTTCCCCCCTCTGCGGATCGACGTGGCAGAAACAATGCCGAAAAAACGTAGTAGACACGCGTAATACGGCGAGAAGCACGTTAGACGGTTCGGCGGGATGAAGAAGAAACAGCGGGGCGCGGCGGCGGCGGCGGCGGCCAAGAGGAGGCAGACCGGGGTCGAGGGAAAAGGTAAAGAAGAAACGACAGGAAGATACTCTCCTTCGCCGTCCCCGCAGTTGTAATTTATTTAAAACCGCTCGCCGTAAATATATCCCCATCATTTATTCAGAGGCACGGCGAAGCTCCTACTCGGGGAGGGGGAGGAAAGGAGAAAGCACGGGGGAAAGAGAGGGGGTGTAAGCTCTGCGTTCCTTCTTACCTTAGGCTCAACCTCTAGCTACCTTAAGAGTGGCTGGCTCCCGCACAGGCTGCTGCACAGGGGCGGATCTCCGCGTCACGGAGATGTATTTCGTCGTCTAGATAGATCGCTCTTTTGTCCCGGTCCTTTTCTCCCTCGGAAAACCGCGTAAAACAACTGATTGCGCGCTGCTTGTTAGCAGCGGAGAGATTTACTTACGCCTTTTTTTTACGCTGATGAAATAAATCTTTTTTTTTTTTTGTAGCTCGTAAAGTTGACGAAAAGATTCGACGAGCGAAAGGGGTTAAACAACTGTTTACAGCGTGAAATTTACAGCGGTGTCTGAAAAATGTGGTTCCCGTGATTTGCGTGTGTGTGTGTGTGTGTGTGTGTAAACCGCTTCGCGCGATAACCCGTCGCAAGCTATCTATCTTCAAATCGTTTCCCGTCACTTTTATTACGCGCCTTAACTCCGCGCTATATCCGGCGGAGCTTAAAAGCGTTTAATGTTATTGAATTTTAAATAAAGATTTTAATGGAGTCCTATTACGCGCGGGGAAACGCGACCTCGTCCAGGTAATATCGTAGTTATCGACGTCGTTAATCTTATCCAAAAGCGATTGTGGAATGAAAAAATTACTGAGTGAAAATGGAACGGACGAAAGAAAATAAGCGAAACGATCGCGACGTGAAAAAAAAAAAAAAATCGCGGACGAGAAAAATGTTGAAAATCAATATTTCTTTTTCTCGCATCAGTTTTTCTTTGCGGAAGAACGCGGTATTAATCTTACATCCACGGTAATCTGCGTTTCAGCCGTTACACCTTTTGTGTAACGTAAATCGACACCGCAACTCGGCGCCGCGAAGCGCGCGTCGATATTGATAGCGCGTGTACTGATAAGTCGCGCTTCGTCCACCCCCGTGAGAGCAATTTCGATATCTGTATGTGTTTTATATATGTATGTACGTGCGATATATATCTATATATATATATATATATATATACATATGATATTTACATCGTGTGTGCTCGGAGGCAAACGCGCGCGCGTAAGCAAGATGCACGGCAGACTACGCGGCTAATTGCCGCTAATTATCGCGCTTACCGCGGTTCGGCTCTTCCTCTCGCCGCTCGCGCGCGTCGCGGTTTTCCCAACCCCTCCGGCGCCCGTTTTACCCCTCAGGCAACCACCTGAAATCCGCTACTCCGGTCTGCCCGACAAACTGCAGCGTCTTTCCAGCTCCCTTCCCGCTACGCCACCGGGGAGGGGGGGAGGTTGCCTCCTCCCCCTCGCTAACGATCTAAATACCGCCTGCCCTAACTCCTACTCGCCCCTCACGTCCTCCTCCTTTCCTACTCCTTTCCGACTCCGAGCTCGTTACATTAATTAAACAATATTTGCGATTAATATTTGAGATAATCATCAGCGCCTCAAAGCAGCCTCCGCCTCCTCTCGGAGGATGCGGAACATCGCGCGTGCTAATCGGATTAGCGCTTGCTAGACTCCTCTCTCTCTTTCTCTTCCTCTCTCAGTCTCTCTATTTCTCTCTTTCTCTCTCTGTATTTCTCTTTCTCGATTTCTGTCTTCCTCTCGTTCTTCGTCTGTCTGCTCGGTGTGTTTGTCTCTCGCCGGTAGTTGGAATCGCGCGAAATTGCGACGTCCTTTTGGCGATAATCGCGCCGGTGCCTGAAATAGCGTTAATTCGCGGACGAGTTAAGGACCGTTTCCGGCGTGGCGATTGAAATGTTTGTGTGTCTATGTGAATCAGTACACGCGTCACGTCTGCTGCTGCTGCTGCTGCTGCTATCTTTTAGCACTTTCAGATCCTGTTGCAATACAAAACAAATGACAGTCTCCCGAATTTTTTCCGTTTTTTTTACGTGTTGATTTTTATAACTTACTTTTCTTAATTTTTTATTTTTCCTCTTATTTATATTCGATTTTTTTCTCATTAATTTTCCAGCAGCACGGGATTAGGCGCGGGCTTCAGGCCAGTGGAACCGCCGACGTCCCTCTTCTTTTCGCCCCATCTGGCCGCCCAGTTTTCGCCGCCGCTCTTCGGCAACAAGGTCGTGAGCAGCGCGTCAACATCGTTGACGTCCACGACGCCGTCATTGTGGACCACCAGCGATCAACATCGGCCCGGTAGCCTGCAGGAGATGCTGTCCTGGTCGCCGACCGGCTGGCCCGGTTCTATCTGCGGCTGTTGCAAACCCGGCACCGGCGGGGCCACCGATCTACATCGGAGCAACAGTCTGGCCGAGCTTCGGAGAAAAGCTCAGGAACACTCGACCGCGTCCGCTCTTCTCGGTGGCCTTGCCGGTTTCCCGGGTGGTCTACCGCTGCCTCTGCCTCTGCCGCTGCTGCCGCCCCTGCTCGGTCTCTCGAGGCGACCGGAGCACCATCATCATCACCACCTGCCCGGCGTGGTGCATCAAATACAACCCACCACCAAGGAGGATCCCTAGGATCGCCTTGGCAGATGCCAAGGTCGTTTCGTGATAGACGCGGCGTAAATCCCGAAGGAATGTCCCGCGCGTATCGCGTGGTTGCAAGTCGAGGTTTGAGAGCAGTCTAATGACATTGGTGAGTTTGGATTTCGATGCTGTCGGAGAATAACATTTCTGTGTTTATCACAAATACGGAACATTCTTATTTACATTTTGAAAAATAAATACGTATCATTGCAGTCCATGTTTTTAAATTTACGAATTTTCGTAAATTGAACTCGGGATTGAATTTTCCATATCTCTGCGAAGCATCGAAAAACTAAATCATCGGAGGTCATACTGTTCTTAATCTGTGCTTACAAGTGCTTTCCTTATGGATAATCGTATGGTTTTTTGAATCTTGCATCGCATATAACTTTTTTCACAACACAGAAAAACCTTTTTCCCTGATGTTTTATGTTTGTGACATAGTTGAGAGACCCTCCGTTTACAAGTGTTCGCACAATTTTCAATTCTAAAGAACGACGAGCGAACCAACTCGCCGCGAAGTGACAACTTCGCTTGAATTTCTCAAAGGTAAACTGTTTTTTTCTTTACTCGGGAGTTGCAACATGTTTACACAACTTTTCCGATTTTTTGAAAGGGACGCGGAAACGCGCAACACTCACACACGAGACGTGCTCGTGTTAATGCTCGTCAAACGCGCAATAAACTGTCGAATGATAACGCGGCACACTATCGATTCGCAGATCACTTTGTTTGTGTGTATCCGCGGTGTGTAAATAGAGACGCGGGCGTGCATCACAATAATAATCTCTTCAGTCGTATTACACCGACACCTTTTTCTCACATACATATGTATAATCAACCTGGTATAATACCTAAAATCTCCATTCTACGCGCTACTTTATTTATTATTGCCTTAACTCGTGATACGTTTTATGTATAATCGCAAACACCATTTCCACCGCCGATATGAAAAGCCAGACGTAAGTTTCAGACGTGACACATCGATTGTTGTTGTTGACACAAACGATCCGTTATTTATGCTGAGAGAGAGAGAGAGAGAGAGAGAGAGAGAGAGAGAAACAAATTCGTAAAAATTTTATAGAAAGATGAAGATTCTCTTTAGATTTCAATCTGACAAGTGAAATTTAAAGTCTATTGTAAGACGTCGCGCGCGATGTATACGTTTGTACATAAAGAGAGAAAGAGAGAGAGAGAGAGAGAAAAAAAAAACAAATAGAACGTCGGCAAAAGAACGGAAACGATACGCAAAATTATTAAGTGTCGAGGCGAATGTATGTTCGCGGCGCGCGAAATTGTGTTTCGTTTCCTTCCTATTTACGCGAGTAAAATGACGCGACGGACCAACACGTGCCTGATGCGCTGTATATTCGATTGCTCGATCAGTGCTCGAGCAATGCATTCGTTTGTTTGTAACATTTCTATACGAGCGGAAACTGAAACCGATATAATCTCGGGAGAGAAGGGGTGGGTTGCAACGAAAAATCAAAGAAAAATTATGTTCGCTTCACTTGAATCGGATCGCGATTTCACCGAGATTATATACACGCAGGTTTTTTAATTGTCTAGAGTTATTGTGCGTGCAAATAACTCGAACAAAGCAAAAACGTTGGTTTTGAGTCACTGCTCTTATATGCCTTAAAAAAAAAAAAAAAAAAAAAAAAAAAAAAAAAAAAATTACGGATCTTTGCCATGCGCGCGCGATTACCCGCGATCATCAAACAAAATTCAACGTTTCGACGCGGAGGGTAGAAAACGAGATTACAGAGAACGGATTTGGTTTGATGCTCGCGAGTACATTCGACGAGTTAACGATAATTCCGTTTATGTCGCAATTCCTCTGGATTTTCGCAAAGCGAGGAGGCGTGTAGAAACGAAGCGGACGTAGCTGTTTAGAGAGACCTGTATATTACCTCCCGATAAACAGTCAGTGCTAATCAAAGATAGTCTAATAAAAAGTATATATATATATATATAATATAATTATAAGGTAGCGATTATATTGTGTAGTCAGAAATTGTGGTAGCGATATATCGAATAAACTTGTTCTCTCATGACTGGACTCGAATTCTTTTTTTTTTTTTATCTGCCCTGTGCTCGCGCACAGAGAAACTCTCTCTCATTCGTTTATCTCCTGTATTTCGCCCCGTCATCCGATTTTCCATCAATCCTGACGAATTTCGATCCCGATACTAACTCCGTTTTACGTGTAATATGCCACCGCGAGATTGCGTGTGTCGCAGATATCGTTTCGACGCAATAAGTTCTCCATCTGCGGATCCGCCAATGGCACACCGGCATCAGGGAGCGCTTCATATAGACAAATAATTGTCCTATAACCAACGAGACCAGTCGACTTGTGTGCGACTCGTCGAATAGAAAACCGGTAAAAACACGAGCGAAGAAGGTAGGAAGAAATAATGCAACACGGCGCGGAGGAGAAAGAGAGAAAAGAGTCAGCCTTCGCGGGGACGCATCACGGTGGAGGAGCGAGAGGAGAGAAAGGGCGCGTGGTGGCGGGGTCGGTAAAGGGGGAGGGAGTGTTGGCAATCAATGCTTCTCATAAGAAAAGCTCGCCCTCTCTTATGGGATCAACCCTCCTCGGGGGTACGCGGCGAGTCTTCTCGCGAGGTAAAAAGGAAGGAGCGAAAGCACGCGCAGGGGTGAGAGTTTAGGAGAAGGAGAAAGAGGAGAGGGTGGTTACGGCGAGGAAGCGAGACGGAGTAGCGTGCGAGGAGGGTTGTTCCCGGCTCGACCAACCAGCGGCAAGACGCCATTGATCGGCACGTGGCTCCCGGTTGGTGCAACGAATTCCGCCAGGGGTGGAAGGGAGGCAGCTCCTCTGCTTCCGCGGCGGCGGCAGAAGGTGGTGGTGGCGATAGCAAAGACGGAGACGGAGATGGTGGATAGAGAGAGGAAAGGCAACAGTCGCCCTGAGTGAAGAACGAGGGCGGCGAGCGGGGGTTGAGCGGACGCGCGCGTTCTGCACACTCCGTTACACTTACTGGTAAACCGTATTAATCAACGACATCATGGTTTATCCCCCATTCCTCTCTGCCCTCCGCCCCCGCATCTACTTTCCTTAACCTCCTCTCTCACTTCCCGCACCTCCTTCTCCTCACTTTTCCTCCTCCTTCGCCACCACCTCGGCGAACTCCATTGCGATCTATAGCCAACCGACCGCGCACCGACGTAACCTTACAGCACTCTTGCCCAGCGTGAGATGGAAGGCGAGAGAGAAGACGGCGGCGGCGGCGAAGGGCGGAGGGTGGAGGGTGAATCAAGGCGCCGGGCCACTTTGGTAGAGGCGATCGACGCTTAACGATGTCTCTCGATACCCATTACGTGGCTAGCCGGGATTCAACGAGCCGGTACCGTCGCTCTCCTCACGTCATTGTGTGTGCGGAGAGCGGACTCGCGGAAAAATCCGATTGATCCCGCCCGTGCCCTATCCCGGTACGTTCTTTCCTCGTAACTTGTCGGAACGAGGTGGGCGGATTTTGCGGATATACTCTCTTTCCTCTCTCTCTCTCTCTCTCTCTCTCTTTCTCTCTCTTTCCTCCCTTCCTCTCCCCTTTGCTACCGGTTAGCGGTCCTTTACAATTCAGACAACGCGCGCGGAGTATCCTTTTTACGGCGGATGCGATCCTCGCTGCGAATAAAATAGCTGTTGGCACGAAAAAGGACGAGGAAGATTCACCGGCGAAATGGCATTCTGACGGACGTATGAAATTGAATCTGTTACTTGAGAAAGTGGATCAAGCAGCATATTTAGAGAGAATATTTTGTAAAATATGAGAAAAAGTTTTATCTACTCTCTCTGGTTTTTTGTCTGTAAATGTGAGAGCAATTACAATTATAAAATATGTTTAAGAGAAAAAGAGAGAGAGAGAGAGAGAAAAAATTATTTCTAACTAGATGTATAAAAATTCGAATTAACTATACTTTTTGCAATTATGCTCATCTTCGTGTTCACTAGAAATTTTAAGAATATCAACTTAAGATTATAATGCGAAAAGAAAGAGAGAGAAAATCAAGATTCATCCCTTTCTCATTCTCCCCGCAATCAGTTTTCTCGATAAAATGCCACTTTGCTGCGCGAAACTGGAGCCAATCTCAATCCGGAGAGGGAAGGGGGACGGAGGTCGTTTTAATCGGGCCCGAGTAACTGATTTTCGAGTATCACGAGATTCGCGCTTGGCGGAAGAGAAGATGGTTGAGGCTGCCTGACGCCGGTAGACAGTGATTAATACCGCGACGTCGTCTGGCGTCTCTCTCCCGCGTCCTTCTATCCTCTCTCGCCCCCGATACGTGCGTGGGGTCGTGCGCGAGAGGGCGTATTCACTATCTCGCTCACTTTCCACCCCCGTCGCCTCTGCGCCGCGCGCCGCTCTCCCCGAAGCGCACTCCGCGGTAAAAGGTTTTACGAAATTCATTGTCAGGCAATTTGCATGTCAAAGACGCTGAGAAACGTGGCGCTCCAGGACCCACCACCAGCAGCAGCTACGTTATTCGCGTCTGTACTCGAGTATCTGTCTCTAGTCTTCTCGAGCTTTGCCGCGCCACCGCGTCGCCACTTTCAGTCTGATGGAATTAGGGGAAAAATAAGGCCACTTTGCGCGCGCGACGCCGCGAACGAAGGCAATTGTTTATTAGATGGCTCGATCTTTCACTCGGCTGATATCAAAGTTCTGACGTTAACAATACGTCTCTGATGTCTTCGGGTATTAAAAAATGTGTCTTCTTGTGAAAAAAAAAACAGAGAAGACTATTAAATTATAATTAAAAGATATTAAATATGTACGCACAAATACCGAAGAAGATGTCAGTTTCGATTTATGACAAAATAAAAAATAAGAATAAAAAAAAAAAAACACCCGTACTAGATTTGCTTCTGTAATACGTTGAACAGTTTTATATACTTCCGTCTATATTATTCTTTAACGAGAAGTAGAACATTAAAACTGATGTTTCAATTTTCATCTTAAAAGCTCCCCGGCATTTTTCTCAACTTTTCCGCAAGACTCTTGTTCTTTCTCGCAAGAAAACGTTTTAACATGATTAAAGCTCCAAAATGAAAAAAAAAAAAAAAAAAAAAAAAAAAAAAAAAGTCCTTCCTTAAATAAATAAATATATTTTTCTCTCGCAGTTTTTTTTTTTTTTTTTTCATCAATGTTCAAATCTTTACCCAATATTCTTCTTCTTCCATCATAAATACAACAGGCTCGAAATTGAGGCAAGGTGTATTGACGTTTACGCAATTTTCGACGCTAATAGCGTATACGTCGTTACGAAAAACGAGGGATACGAAGACTCCCGCCGGACAAAGAGGAGGACGCGGGAGGGAAAGAGAGCGAGAAAAAAGAGAGAGGATCCCCGGTTCCTCCCCCGATATAACGCCTTATAAAGAATAAAGCCACGGGCGAGGGCGAGCGGAGAATTTATTGAGGTTGTCTGGCGAAACTAAGGGGATCAGAAGCCGCAATGATTTTCAATTTTCGAATCCACTTCGCGGCCGTTCCTTCGTTCTCCATCGACTCAACGGGGGAGATCGGATCGACATATCTGGTTCACGTGTAACGTATACAGGATAGACATAATCCCGCCCGCGGGAGAAACTCCCTCTCCCGTTTTATCCTACGACGCGGATTTCGCCGATGTGTTGTTAGAAGTGCGCGCCGTATATCGATATCGCTTCCGATCGCCATCGATCTCATTTATCCCGTCACTCTAATTTATTTTCCGCAACAGTGGAACGTCTTCGCACTGTGATTTTTTGAGTTTTCATTTTTTTTTCCCAACATTTCTCACGAACGGCGAGAATTAACCGATCGGAGATACATATCGACGAGGTGTGTGTCGATTTTGCAAAGAAAAACACGCGCAACGAACCTGAAAACAGAGAGAGAAATTCTAAACGGTCGTTTCGATCGACGGCACGTGGCCGGTCGGCGCCGTGAAAGGCGAAGACGCGAAAATGATCGGGGAGAGAACGCGGCGCGGTGGCGGTCCCTAATGGAATTATAAATTCAATACCGGACGGGCATAGCGCACCTGAGTCTGTTTCCTGGTATCCGGGTAGATTTTCTCGCTTTCTGGGTGGCTCGTACGTGTGCGGATACACACGTACACCTGTATGTGTGCGTATCCGTGCAAATGTAGGCAGCAACTCGCGCGTGTATCGTTGCCGCCGCCACCGCCGTAATTGCCATCCTAATAATTGTCACGGTGTATACGCGCGCATACCCGTCCGCGCTCCTGCCCGTGTGTCCTGCACCGTGTGTTTCCGGGTAAATGATGGCCCGCTATCCAATCTACGTTCATCGAACGAAACCGCGTAACCGGCCGAAGATTAGTCGCGCGTACATGAGAACGTGCGCGCGTGTTTGTGCGCTTTCGCATGAATCACTCGCGGCGTGTTTCTAATTGCGGATATTATTACCGGGGACGCGAGAGATCTATATCGAACAGTCCGAACGCGCGAGCTGATGAAAGTAATAAAGAGAGAGAGAGCGTAAGAGAGAGAGAGAGAGGTGTGTTGAAAGGATCTGCTATTTTGTCGCGTTCCCGATTAAATTCTCTCTCTCAAATTTTACATGCGTGAAAAAAAAAAAACGATTTTTCGTTTTTCTTTTTTCTACTCGCGGATTTTACAAAAATCCAATTGTCACGTTGTCTTTGTACATGTGCACGTTGATTTTCGAATATTTTGCGCAGTTCGAGAAAATTTTGTTGCTACATGTTCTTGTTGCTACATGAAGAATTCATGGCGATGACATATAGTGGATTAGATAATTGATACGCATTATGCGATTACGCGCGGCGATGTGTGAGCGAAGAAGAAAATTAGCGAACTTGTTAATTCACTATACTACACTGCATATTCATTACTATTATATATTATTACATAAAATCATGTGAATTATTAGATACTTGGATAAACTCGTTGGATATAACGAATATGGGAATGCGAATGTTATTAGAGAATTAGTGGAGCAAATAAACATTGGTAAACCCCTAAAATAATCGAATCGGCTAATCGAAAATGTGAGATTCAAGTAGTAGTTTTGCTTAACAAATTTCTGCGGATGAGATACAATAAAGTGTGAAAACGAATTTTTCAATTGTACGCGTTTGAACACATGTGAACTCGGCGGGGAGAAATGAAACTTGTAAAATAATTTCTCGTTTGAATAAATTGATCTGCTGCGCTAAAAGTATACGAGAGAGAAATAAAATGTCGATACTTGTTTTGCGACCGGAAAAGCGTTTGTCGTCTAGAATTTATCTCGCGGTGTAATATCGCGTGAAATAACCACAAAAATTGCTGTTTCATTTCGTTACATCGAAAAAACTCCGAGTCCGAATGATTATATTCCGTTTAATTTTTTAACGGAAAATTGTTTGCACAAGAAAGTCGTTTTAACACTTTGCTGGAATCGGCAGTTAGATAGAAAAAGAAGATCGATATATCGATATGCGATATATATATCGAAATGCGACATTATGATGTTCGCATAGAAAAATCTTATTCCTGCTCAAAACGCTACTTAGTATAGCAGTACTACGTACTATTGCAACAAAAATATTTTGTATCGACGCGATCTACGTTAAATTTTTAATATTCCGTAAAAAATTTATTAATTTTGTTAAAGATTTAACAAATAGGGCACTACCGTGCCTCTTGATTTCACTTCGCATCGCTTCTATATATTCGATTCTTGCGTTAATACATCGGTACGCTATTAAACCTGCACAGGACGACACACAAATCTAACTGCGTATCGGAGCGTGTCATCTTGTCGAAAATTGATAGTCACTATATATCTCATTGCTCGCATCTCTATCCACAAGTAGTTCGCATGCGTCAGGTCGTATCCTTCACTACCGGCCGTATTATCGAGATTGGGCTCACCTCCTTCTCTCTATCTCTCCCCGCTCACCCTCCTTGCTAACCGGCCATCATCCTCCCTCGCTCACCCTCTCGGCCGCCCCTCTACGGTTCTGTAGCCCCAATCACACCAGCAGCCGCTAAGTGCGATCCATTACGCGTAATGGAATGCGCCAATTATAACATTTGCTGAATAATTGGCGGACGCTCGGCTGCGCCTGCCGATGGTGCAGGCCGGCACACAGGGTATATACGCAGAGGTGGCTGAAAGGGATAGCGAGGGTGGGAAAAGGGTGGTCGGCGGGTGGACGGTTGTGTGATATCCGCTCGATACGCGTTCGCACACGCGTACACGCGCGCACGTGTGTATACGTGTGTATACGCGCGCGGCACGGCAAACATCAAATAAATCATTTAATAAATTTGTGGAAGTGATGGTGGTGGTGGTGATGGTAGCGGCGGCGGCGGCAGCGGCAGCGGCGGTGGAGGTAAACTCTAAAAGGCTAGTCCGTTATTTTACAGTGACGTTCACCATATATACACCGCACCGATGACGGCTTGTTTGTTTTCTTGTTTTTCCTTGTGTATTTAGCGACGCGCGCGTATTGTGCATAAGAGGATTTTAAATTAATTTGTCTGCAATTTTTATCGACGTTTTAATACTGCGAACACTCGCGATATCGACGAATTCTCGTCGGAATAACATAGACGATAATTGCGAAAGAAAAAGCAAGACAAGCTAGCTTGAGATAAAAGTGAGGAAAAGCTCAGAGGAGCAAGGAGATTTCGAGATGAGATCAATATCGCGCAACAATGCGGTTAAGATAATTAATGAAGAATAATATAACAGGGATAAATTATGACTAATGATACATTGTGAAGATAGATGAGAGGAGAACGTGGTGTGTGGAAAAAAGACGAGGAAAACGATTACGTCGATAAAAACTGTCAAATTAAAAAATAAAGATACGCAAGTTTTTTTTTCAAAAAACAACTTTCATAAGTTGTTTGTGAAAACACATGTGATCGAGCGCAAAAAAAGTAAAGTTACGGCCAATATATCGCGTTTCATTAAAAAAAAAAAAAAAAATAAAAAATAAAAAAACCAGGACTATATTAAAAATCTATGTTAAAACTACGGCATTTCCGCCATGTATTTCCACAATTATTGAATTAAAAATGTATTTTTTTTCATACACAAACGACGGTTCTATAATAAATACTTTTATAGAGAGAACGCGCGCATCGTTCAATTTCCCGCTGGCTCTGAAAATATTACGCGTGTTTTAAAACATATACACGCTCCACTGGTAACGCAATTTCGCAATTATATCAATTACCTCTTCAAACATTTACATCGAACTCGAGACTCGAGATCCTCCGCGCGCTTTTTTTTTCTCGCTCCCCCGCGCGTTCTCTTTCGCGTTTTTTCCGCAGCTTCGGCAGTTTTCGCGTCAACAGCGCGGCGGATAAATTTGACGCTGATCCGCGAAAAGAGGTCGTTACGGCAAACCCCTTCCGTTTTCCCTTCCATCGTCGATCTTTTCAAAGCGCGTCAAAGAGTATATACATATATATACACAGCGCGATTAAGATTCTCATGCGAAATTGATGCTAATTGGTTAATCCAGCCGTATTACGGCGAATAAATGAAACGTCGGTATTTCCGTGGGCCGGGGCGTATAACGGAGCGGGCAACGCAGAAGCCCCGGATATATACCGGAGGGCACCGCGCGATATAATATATCCGCGCGTCCTCTTCCGCCCCTTCTCGCGCGCGCGCACACACACACACACATCCATACGTCGTTGGGGATGCGTAAAAACGACCGCTCGTACATCGCCGACGTATGTGCAGTCTATAATCGAGTTATGCACGCCGCATTTTTCCATCAGCTGCCTCTCCCGTCGATCAAAGTGCGAGCGCGGCCCGCGCCGGGGTATATACATAAAACGTTAGTAATGCATCCGGCCGCTATATAAAATGCCGCTCTCCCGCTTCCTGCGCGCAACGCGATACATCAAACGGTTTATAAATCAAAACTTATAAAAAATTTTCGCGTATACGTTATTACCGCCGCGCGTTTTTCCCCGGCGCGTTACCATGCAGCGCATTAACGCGCGCGTCCGATAAACCTTATACCTCCGCAACATTTTTCGGCTCGGAGTAATCATGGCCGATCGTTCGCTTCGTTTGTATTTCCAAATACGCGTCGAAAGAGTTAAGTGTCCTCTCCTCTTTCCTCTCCCCTCCCGTATTTTACAATTTTTAATATTTCTTCTCTATGTTTCCGTTGTTAAACGAGTTCCAACACAAACATCGATAGATGCCCTTAAGCATCGAGGGTTTTTTTTTTTTTTTTTTGCGAACGGCGCAGCTGCGGGTGTTATCTCCGAGAAAGTGGGAAACGGAATCGGATGAAGAGAACGCCCGGCATCGTCGGCCTCGGAAGGATAACGAGGTTTCCCTCGGTTGGTTAATCCGCCGCGGATTGGATCGCGCGAAAACACGCGCGCTAACGCGGTTTTCGGACGGGCTCTCGCCCTCCGCCCTCTCACGCTCGCCAGAAGTTAGCGGAACCGATTCGGTGTCGGCAACACACTCCCGATCGTTCCATCGTGTCGCTTTCGATGAAAAAATACGAACCGCGCAAAACTGTTTATATACGCAGTCAAACGTTTTGACGCAAATCCGACCTATTTTCTTTTCCAAATTCGGTTCCTTCGAGATATAGTTTTCCCTTGATTAAAATAAATAAAATTTTACACACACACGATTGTTGTGTTCGTTTAATCGAATCTTGTCCAAAGCGTTATTCCAATTTTCCCCGTTAAATAAACACGTTCGTTTTCCAAATACTTCATTCACGTTAAAATTACGCGAATTAAAAGTAAATTACAGCTAATTAATAATAATTATTAATCGTGATATTATTTGTTCTCGTTTTCTTTTTTTCCCAATAGAGTTTTCAAACGTTTCGGATTTATTATTTGTTTATACGCGGCGTTACGCACAGACTGCATGTGTAACGTGTATTTCCGTCGGGGGAGGTTTTCTTATGCAAATAAGGACCCCGCCGCTCGCTCTGCGCTTAGCGCTACATTACGGGTGCAACGGATCGTCGTCGATGGCAGGCGGAAATATTTACGGGATGCTCTTCGGGAGAGAGAGCTCTCGTCGGTTAGTGCGCCGCCCCCGTCATTATCGCCCGCTTTGTCAGATTTATCGAAAGCGATTCGGCACGTGCCCGCAAGCGATCATTACGCCCCCGGTCATTAAAAGATAATGGCGGCACTGTGTAACACATTTCCGCATCAAGCTCTTCCCTAATTATTCGCAACTTGTATATTATATAAGAGAGGAGGAGATGGAGAGAAAGAAAGAAGGATGGACTATGGTTTCAAATAAAATAGAGACTCGTGTCTGAGATACTCAGTGTGAGAAACCGAAAATTCCTCTATTTACTGGCGCGATTCCACGTACATATATACGTTACATATACCGACGAATGGCCTGTGCCAGCTGATGAGGCGGAAGGCAACGTAAAGAGATAAAGCGGCGAAACGGAGGGACGAGACACAGAGGGATGCCTAAGATGGGAGGAATAAAGCAGCAACGGTAAGAAGCGCCAGACGCGGGAGGGAAGAGAGAAATCAACTTTTATTTGCCCGGAACGTCGTTAGGGGTAAGTGGAGGACCGAAGGGTAGCCGGACGTAATGGCGCCCCTCAAACCCCAACCTCGGCTCTTGCCTTCCGGTATCCGTAGCGTGTCTATCGTGCCTCTTCATCCTGCTCTCCTCCCCCATCTTCCTTCTTCTCATCCTCCTCTCTTTTTATTTCCCGATTCGTGTCTCCGTCCGCCTATCTGTCGCTGAGGCGAGTGTTTGCCCGTTATCGAATTGGCGATGTCTCGAGCGGGACTTTCGCCGGAAGCGAAACGTCGCCGGACAATGCCAGATGGAAAAAGTCGCGAAATATAAACACGTTTTGTCGCAAACGTGTTTCGAAGTTTCTGTTAAAAACAAGACACCGACATTGAGATGCTAATTTCGTGAGAGAAAACAAATGTACGTAAAAAAACACACGCGTGAGATCAGATCCAATTATATCACAGTCGGACACTTTATCCTTTGACATTAAAAACATGCTTACGACTTTTGAATCAACAAACAAACGTGTTTTGACTTTTGTAAACATGTTGTACACATTTTTTTGGCGACGATTTACGATTAAAAAGTAGTATCCCAATTCGAGTCGGTTGCGGTTCGCAATTCGATAGACCGTGGAAGAAGCGATTAATTCCCGAATGACACCGCGATACGAAACTCCCCGACCCCTGGATCTCCCGACGACCAGACGTATTACCATCACAATGGCGCACGTCGAGTGGCACGGAAGAGAGAAGGATGGGCGGGACGACGAGATTGCGACGTCCGGCGTCCCGACGCTCCGCCACTCTTTTCCACTTCTCCGGCGTCCGCGACGCCCAGTCGATTACGACCCCCGGTCGTCTCGCGTACCCCCCCCCGAAAATACATTTGATTTAACCGTATCTCGCCGGGAGAAATGGATTTCGTACGTATTTGCGCGTGTCACATAATCCGCGCGTATATCAACAAGATATCGGAGGAGAGAAGAAACGCAAAAGCTTCTTGCCGTTTGACTCGCGCAAAGTCATTGAGATTGAGTTTGCTCTCGCGGATCTCTTTTTTATTTACACGCACATGTAAAAGTGTAAAACCGATTCTTGAGACAATATTTGAGAAAAAACAATGTGAATGCGCAGGCATTCGAATCTCACATTTAAGATCGTTTTCAATTCGGTAGCTGATAAAACAATTTCAGCGTCTTGAGATGAAACTCAGGACGGTCTGAAATAAAAAAAAAAAAACGGAATACCGGCCGTAATAGACGATCTCATTTTGTCTACGGCACAATATGACTTCCTTCACCGAATAATAATCAATTAATCATCACGACCCTCTTCTTCTCGACACTCACCGTGATATCTTCTACGATCCGTAAGCGTAACATGGTAGATTTAGCGCGTTAGGCACACTCGGTAAAAGCTTGCCGGGTGGTCGGTCGACGTCTTCCATCCGCGTGGTCACGTGCCGTCTCTCAGTTTCGCGTGCGTGTACACGTTTAATAGCTGTCGGGACACACTGATGTCGAAAACCCTCCAACGCGCGTGGTCCTTTGTGTATAAAATAAGACGTCCCTCTTTCTCTCTCTCTCTCGCGTGGCGGAAGAACAGGAGAGAAGCGTGGAAGGACGAGGGGAAGAACTGCTCCGTCTAGGGAGAAGGATGGCTCGGCAGATATTGCAGCTCCGATCCCAGATTTCCGTCGTGATAAATTAACAGGAGCTTACGACGCTTCTCTCTTTGTCGTCGTGGAACGAGGCGTCGCGATGCTCAATCGACATCTGATAACAATCAGCTGTTCTTTCCTCTGGACCAGACGATTTACGCGCGGATCTTCTTTCCGATGGTTTGAAAGTTGATTCTGTGTAGGCGTGCGTGTGCGTATAATATTTTTTGGCAATTTTTTAAGTATATTACGCACGTAGAGATTTTTAGTCTCTCATTGCAGATTTTTTTATATATGTGAAATATTATGAGACTTTAAAAAGTTTCTGTTTTGTTCTCGTTTAATGAGTGGCATTAAACGTGCGTGTATAAAAAAAAAAAAAAAAGAAACATACATTCTCTTTTCAAGAGAGGATTAATTTCGGGACAATCTGACCGCGCGGAAGCAGCGCAAAGTAACGAGATTTCACCCAAGGGATACGAAAAACAGTGCGCCGAGTCCCAGCGCGCAGCGAGTATAGTGTAAGTAAAGCGGGCATGTAGCTTCTCTCTACGTGTAACAAGCGATTACTTATTTAACGAAGGGTAAGGCGCGCGCGCACACAGCCGCGATACGAAATTTCAATAAACCACACGCGAGAATTCGCGGTAATGTAACCTCATCAGAAAATGTAACGGGGCGAACCAGCCGAGCGACTAGATAATAATAAACGCGCGTTAGGGGGTTGGAGAAACGAGGGATCTCTTGCTTCTGCGAGTATAATGTGTGCTTAACATATGTGCGGTCTCTCCATTAATGGAGAGACTCTAATTCCGACCGTTCTCACCGATTTCTTATGTACGGTCTTGCGACAGCGTGATTGTCGCAATTAGAAATTTAATTATTAGGAACAATTGGCAGACACCGATTGACGCGTTGCGCGCGGCAGATGTAAATATATCGTACGTCACACACGGACGCGAAACAAAAATTTCCGTATAAGAAAAATAAAAATTATTCCGTACTTTGTTGCAATTTGCTCGAGTGGAAAATTTGTTCGTTATTATTTTTTAATTTCTTCAATATTTAAACAAGTGATTAACAAAATAGCTTTTTTCAGCTAACAAAGATTTTCACGCTTAATTGTTTTCCTTGTTAAAACAAAATCAGAACATTTCTCGCAAGAGCGAGATTTCCGTTATTTTTTTGACGTGGGGTTTGCTTGTTACGGTGTTAACAAAAACCTCGTTTCGCTTGGGCCAAGCTGCGAGGTAAAGCGGTGCCTGTGTGCATCGCGTCACTATTAAAAGAGTATATCAGCAGCGGCGGAGAAGACCACCGTCAACGATCAACGTTGCTCTATAGAGTAACGCGTGTCGTATAGAGTAACGAGAGAACGGGGAAGGAGGGTGGCGAACTAGCGCAACCCCGGAGGTCGGGCTATCATAATATAGATTAGCTCATATGGCTCCTCCCTTGTGTTAGCTCGGATCTGGCTCATAGCCTCGAGTGCTCCGGGATTCACTATTCATACACGCGACAATTAGATAGGCATTACTCCGTGTACACACGGCTCCCTGGCGCGCTCGCGCGCGCGCGCGTTTGTACGTGTGTACGGAGTGGCACCACGGAGCCCCCGAGTTGGCTGGAACCAAGGAATCCGGGGGTGGATGAGAAGAGCGGGCGCGCCGAGCGAAGGGGGAACCGCGCGCGCGGAGGGGTGAGAGCGGCCTGAGTCAACCCCTAAGCCAGTGTAAACACGTTTTAATAGAGATTCGCTCGAGCGGTTATAATAGCTCCGCGAATGTAGCGGCCCGGCCGCCTCTCTTTCGTTCTCCCTCCGCGCCGCCGCCGTTCCTCTCTCGCGCCGCGTTTCTCTCCCTACGACCTGTGTCCCCCTTCGGATTCCCGCGCTTCTCGAGCGCGTCTCCGCGCGATCCTCCGCGGAAACGGATTCTATCGGTTACACGTTTCTCGATTACGCGCACTTTACGCGAGGAAAAAAAAATTTTGTCAAAAAACTAGAACGGAAAACACACACTCTCTCGTTTGATTTAGGTCTTACAAAAAATTTATGATTATTAATATTTATGTCTCTGTTAGCTTTTTCATTCAAGTTTCTTACACGTGATTTAAAACCGCCGATGTTTGCCGGCTATTCGCGTCGTATCTCTTCGTTCGACGCGCAAAAAAATCTCGAAGGTGAGTTGTTGGCGGAAACTTTATCGACTTACGAAGTTTCCGGGGGGAGGGGGGATGCCGCGCGACGGTATTAAAGATAACGCGCGGGCCATCAACGCGCAAAGAAGCGCCAATAAAAGCCGCCGCAGCGACTCGTCCCGGGCACCGCTCCTTGTCTTGCAGGACGTAAGAAAAAGAAAAAACAAGAAAACAGGATGCGCCGCGCGATATCACAGTGCAATTATCTCGTGGGAGGGAAATGAGCTTTGCATATAGAGGCGTCGTGAATGCCGCCGCGCGATGCTGCAACGCTCGAAAGAGGTCGGCCGGCGCGCACGTACACGCCGGTAAAAGCTCGTATTTAGAGGCTAAAACGACGTCCCGGGAGTGTTCAAGCGGGGTGTAATATACGTTCCACTTTTGAGAACAACTCGGAAGTAGTTAATCACGAAAAGTTTAGCCGGGGCTGTAAAATTCTTAAGAAATTGGTCGACAGCGCGCTCTCGCCGCCTCCGCCGCGGCTCTAGCCGTTATTCGAAAAAGTAGCTGTTACACGGAAGTTGTCGCTCTCGTTGCGGAATTTTCAGTCTTCGCTGCGTTTCTGAGATTCTCATTCGGCTAGTACGCGCGTTTAGTATATCATTAACGCTTCCTGATATTTTATTTAAAAAAGAAAAAGAAGAGACAGAGAAAAAAAACAGTTTGCTATTTTTATTCAAAACCTTTTACGTTACGTTATTGGGAAAAATTAAAAACATTTCGAGTTACGAATATATACATTTTGTAACTTGTTTATCAAAAAATGATAACGGTATATTAAAAACAAAATAATATTTGCGAACGTCATAACATTACGAGAAAGAGAGAGAGAAATTTGAAAGCGCGCGTTTGACGAAAGGGGCGACGTGTGTAAATTTCCGATTGTCGTCCGCATCCGAGAGTTAGTGCGTGATCTCAATCTTGACCGCGCAACCGTTTTCCGAAATATATTATTGGCGGTTAAGGCGATTATTAACGCTTATTAATGCACTTCACGGAGGAATTACATCACTTTATTTTGATATCACATTTTCATTTGATCGCGTTTAATGTTTTGCCACCGAACCGTCGGTACAAACGTACAAAATATTCGCCATTAAAAACGATATGTATACATTTCAGCGTATAACGGGTAAATTCAAATGGAATGAAGGAGCGAGACCCCGCGTAAAAGTTATGCATATGAATTTTATGGCCGCCAGATCGGTAATACTCCCCGCGCGCGCGCGCGCTCGCGTGTACGTGCGTGTATTTGAGAGTTAAAAATATTCCGATAGATTTTGCGCGCGGATTCATGCATATGTTAATTATAATCAAACCGCGCGCCGCGCGCGAGAGTATGCCGTGCTCTGCCCACGAAAAATTTAATATTATAACAACGAGAGACGGATAATTTACGCGCGCGCGCGCGCTGTCCCGACGGTTGTAATTTAAAGGGATATAGATTTTCGATGGTTATAAAATATCATTTCCAATCTTGTGCGCTAATACACTCGCGCGCGGATGTCGCGTAAAATAATTATTTTAATCGCATGCGCTCCGCACATATAATGCGTGAATTGCGATAGTTATACGCACACGCGTTATACGGGTCTTGTCGTACTCACACGATGCACGACGGGGGATGTCACCTTAGATTTTTTTTTTTTTTTTACGCCGCTCAGGAATTGATTTTCCCTAGGCGGAGCGGTCGCGTTTTCAGAGGTTTGTCGCTAACCGGAAGGAGAGGCGCATTAATGGCCGCGCGTGTGCGCGTACAGGAATGAACGACTCTTAAGTGTCGCGAACGTGAGCGAGCCCCCGCGTGTCGTGGATGGGCGGGCTCGGAAGAAGGGAACGTCAGGGGCCGACGGGGTGGAGAGAAGAGGGTCGTCCAAGTTGAATAATTCAAGCTCTCATTAGGGCGACAAAAGCACCCTGATGGATAGCTGCTCGACTCCGCTGGCTGTCGAGAGTCTCCGTACGGACTTCTCTCTCTCTCTCTCTCTTTCCCTTTCTCGTAACACGCGGACATCCTCCTCTTCGCCTCGCACGCGCGCGAGTCCGAAAACGCGTACACGGAGCGCACACACGGGGTGTCCCCAGAATTTGCCCTGTTCTGGAATATGTAATCGTTTGTGTCAAGATATAATGCGCAAAATTCCGAACATCGGAATTCACGTAGAAAAATGTACAGAAAGAAACGACTGTATTAAAACACGCAATTATTCGATCGCGATAAAACAATATAAAAAATCTATTATATGAAAGTTTTTTCAAGTTGCAATAATGTTGAAAAATAAATCTTGCGCGATGAGACCGAGCTTTCAATTTTCTCGGAAAGAAATTTTTAATAGAAACTCACTCATGACAAATAGACACGCGACGATATACGACGAGTCACCCTGTACGAAACGCGTATAGTTTTCGCGGAAAACTCGACTCTCTCTAGTTCTTCCTCCTCTCTTTTCGGCCCGTCCGCCTTCTTCCACTCTTCTCACCCCCTTCCGGTCTTCTTCGCCGCCACCGACGTGTTTCATCCCCGTCTTTCCCCCGCCCCGTTCTCACGACGCCCTGTTTTATTTCGAATGTTCTTTCATTTCTTAAAAGGTTCTCTCGCTGATAATTAGCACAATGCGCGGCCGCATTAATTATTACCCGTGCTAATTACCCGAGGATAAATCGCTCGGCAAGGGGTGGCCGGCGAGTGCACAAGAGAACGGGATGGGGTGTGAGAGAGGAAGTGGATGTGGAGAGGGAGAGTGTGCGAGAGACCGGAGGCGGGGGAGGCAGGCCCATTACCGTTATTGCTGCAACAAACCGTCCAACAACAGCGATAAATACGAGCGAGAGGCTGGCGTTACAAATGTCTCTCTGAGTTATGATTATTTAGCGCGCTCGTGGCTCGCTCATTCGCCCGTTTGTTGGTTTGTTCGTTCGCGTTGCGGCTTCCGAACGGCTTGATACTTCCGAGGGGGGGGGGGGGGTTTCTGTACAGGTTCTTTCACGAGGAAAAGTCTCGGTCGAGAAAAATGATATCGCCGATACTTGAAAATGAAGAATGTCTTTTGTCATTTCCCGCGGAACAAACGTGTACCGATATCGCACTGAGATATTTTCACGTTCAACCGTTTAACTACTGACGCGTAATCGTTTTGAAGTTATTGAAGAGCAAATTATTTCTCAACTACGCTAAAAATAACAGTGCGATATCGGATTTCTTCTCAACAGATTTTGTCACGGTTTGATTTATGAAAACAAAAGTTTGAATTAACGCGAACACTTTGATGACAGTTGTTACGTATACTTTGTTCTTGACGTCAGCGGTTATCGCTCGACGTCAGTCTGTGTGTTGCGCGACGACCTCATCATCAATGTTTTTTTTTTTTTTTTTTTTAATATTCAACAAAAACGGCATTATCTTGTACGCCATCGATATTATACAGCTCACTTAGCCCACTCATGTATATTCGAGCAGCTGATTAATAAACTCACTTATTTATATGTGCATTATAACATGCAATAATAAATAGAATAATGGCACACATTGGATTCATACGATTACCCAAAATGACAAAATTGCAATCGTACGTCTGAAATAATAAATTCTTGTATTTCCGGATTTACGTGTATCGTCACAATCCATGAAATTATCAGTTGAAATAAAAGCGATCATTTTACATTATCAGATTCCGCAGGAACGGGTTTGAATTTTGCATATATTGTTATTGTTTTGTATTGCGTCATTATATGCGCACTACGTATATATACGTAGAAAATATTCCTTGCCGACAAATGTTATTTTATCGATTCGAAGAGATGGCTCGTGATTCCGACGCTAGTTAGCGTTATTTTCTACGCCCGTGCCACATTTTCGAACGACGCGCTTTTACCTTCGCCAAGTTGTTTTATTTGTGTTGCGAGAGAATTTTAGATCGACGAGTCAAAACTGATTTGGAAAAAAATTTTTTTGTTTTTTCTTATAAAAATAAGACGCGTTACATTCCGTAGGAAAGAGACAGGTCTGCCATCTTAAGGAATATTCTCCAAGCTCACTCCTTATATCGACATATTAAAGCCACGCGGTATGATGTCTACGCGCTAAGCTCGTTTGCTATCAGATTTTTTAAAATGCAAGAAATATAACATATTTAGCGTGTGAATAAAACACACGCGTACATGAGAAACAAAATATAAATGATTTTATGCAAAACTCGAGATTAGCGTAGATTAAAAAACACGAAAATAAAAAAAAAAAAAACAATTAATAAAATATTACCGTGTACGAATTACTGTACGAATCTTGTATTAATTTCTCTAATTTCTCATTTTTGTCGCACGTGTATTAGCTGCAAGGGAAAGAGGAAGGAACGTGAAAAATTTAACTTGATTCTATTAAATCCTACCGCACATTTTCTTTGCGTAAAATCACTCATTACCGCGTCAAACTTATCGCGTGTTATTCGCCTCCAAAGGTTATCGGAGATTATCAATTTTGCGTATAAAAGAAGACGCATTTCGATATTTTCTTCTTTCGATATTTTGCAGCCTTATCCCGCAGCGAATCACAAAGGAAAACGATCGGAAATCGAAATTAAAATTGATCCGGACGAGGCAATCTCGAGATTGCACGAGTCGCGATACTGATAAGAACGCGTTTTCAGGACTTTCGCGAGTTAGTTACCGCGCTCGCTCCGAACGGAACCGCGATCTCGCTTGACGTAGTTCGAGGCCCGAACGAACAGTCGCCTCGTGGTAGATCCATGACACGCATTATTCCGTGCGTGTCATTTCCTCGGACGAGTTCCGTGCTCTACAAGCTCGCTGGAATTACCGGATTCCCGAACCGGTGCCGTTCTCTTCGTTCTATCGAGAAAAGTCGACGCGAACGAAGACATTTTCGAGTTTCGCTCAAAATGTGATTGCCCGATGCAGTTGGGAAATATTGTGATAGAACTGATTTGTTGAAAAAAGAAAACAAACAAACAAACCGGATGTACACCGCCGATGCGATCGCATGTAAGTAAGTAGTTTCGTGCGAAGAAGCGACGTTTCTCTTCGTCATCTGTCAGCTTCGGATGAGAAGAGCACGTCATCACATATCAAACTCATTACTTAATTCGACTTTTCTGTCTTGTACAAATTTATTCTAAAATATATTCATTCTCGCTGCTAGCAACAAATTTTGTCACGCGTTTATATTCTAGTTCGTTCGCTTTAACGACAAGCTTTCAATAGAACGTTTGACACGCCTTTGCACGTCCGGTTGACTTTTCTTTCTCTTTGATATCAAAAAGACCAACTCGAAGAGAATTTCAGATAAATTTATAATCGCTTGTTCTAGAAATTCAAGTTTCTCAATTTTACAGACAAGACTATTTTATACTCTACGGGAATGAACGAGATAATTTTTCCAAGTGTTTTTAATTAAGACATTAGTGCGCGCTCGAATAAATACATAAATTGGGAACGAGGAAAAAAAACAAAAGTCGCGAGGAATAGAGAATCGGGAAAAACTTCAAGAAGCTGAAGCACTCGGTATATGAACGCGCACTCGTCAATCCGGATCGGACAAATTGGCCGGTTTCCGGCACGGCGTGGCTCGTAGCGGGTTCTTTTCTCAGTGTCTCTCCACGCATCTCTCGTCGCTTGCACGACAAATCGCCACGGCATATTATCAAGCGATCACAATGTTACATGTTCATCGCGCGCGCGCGCGCGTGTGATTTAGAATGCGCAGTGGCGCAGAGTCCAAGAGCATCGTACTATCGCCGAGAGTACCGATACTCGTCTCTCTTCCTCTTTTTTTTCCCCCCTATTTGCAAGTACGAGAATGGAGGGGAATGGAGAATTCTACTCACTGCGAGAAGTATGGGTATTCCCGCGGAACCAAGGGGGCTAAGGGGTCCGTGCCACGGGGGCCGCGATAACGCAGGCCTGCCCCGTCTAATTATTCGTGTTTATTCGCAGAGGAAGAGAACAAGAGCGGACGGAACGGATCGTCGACGACGCACGACGACGCAGCGCGGGACGATAGCAGGACCGAGGAAAGGATGACCGGTCGTCTTCGGGACTCGGCCGGGACCCCGGCCGGAATACTTGTCGTCTGCCTCGTCTATATACTGACGTTTCTCAGTGAGTTATCCGCCGGCTTGTTGGTCCCCCTGCTTCACTCCTCCGCGCTACCTGACCACGTCCACTATCTCCCACTGTGTGTCCATGTGAGAGATTCCCCTCCAGGAAAAATCTCCGCATTCTCGCAGCCCGGGAACATCGGTTCCCCTCTCGCGTCATTCCGGACCGAAAGTCATTCATTGAAAAATACAAGCCGGCCCATACAAGCCGGCCGGAATACAATCGGTTTCATTGAACCGCACGTGTAGCCGTTCCGGTAAAATTCTTGTAAATTTTTGTGAAAAAAAAAAAGAACATGAAATAATTTTGTTACCGCATATCTTAATTGTTACTGTAAAATATTGTTTCACGAGAGTTCGTTTTATATACACTTCTCTTGAGTACGATTGAAGCTTGGAATTCGGAGTCATGTCGGTGTACGTTCGCACTTGTTATATTTTACATTTTGCAAGAAAGTTAACAACAACGATATCATTGTCTGATTAATTAAAGTGCTGATTAATTAAGTAATTTAAGTGAAGATATTTTTTTCACTATCCTTCAATGTATGCTTGTGCTCATTTGTTAATAAATCTTCGAAGTAATTTGCGAAATCTTTGTGTTTTTCAAAATTTAACTTTCACTCGCAAAAAACATACTTTCTCAAATAAATCTGTGCACTCTGTACAATATATTTTACAACAATAATAAAATCTCTGTCTCTTCTCGTATGTAAAATATAATTTTTTTTACAGGTTCCTACTGTCAGATGGCACCAGGTGATCATTCATTGAAGAATCTCTCAATATCTTATCATTAACGAAATCACATGCCGGTAGTTTAAGTATTGTGCAATTTTTCGAAATCTATTCCGAAAAGTTACATAATAAACTACTACTCTCCGTGTGTGAACCTGAAAAACATTCATTTTAAAACCATCGCTCCCCAACTTATTTTAATAAGAAATTTAAAGAATCTCTCACGCGTGCAATGTGTTTGTTCTCTCCCGTCATGTAACAGGGACTTCTCCTCCTGAATTAACGGTATTCCGTTGCGTATACGCGCGTACACACGCTTGTACGTCACGCGCGCGCGCACACACACGCACGTTGTACCCCGACGTGTGCCTTCTCTTTGGGGATCTCATGTGTCTCGATGAGAGAGAAGCGGATCCTTGTCGTCTGATGCGCTTGTCAGTCGACGCGCGACCCGCGATCGGTCACGTCGTCGTGCATTCGTTTTATTACGTGCACATACCTTTCTGTATAATCAACTACCTCATCTTGCCTCAGCCTTGTCGTGATTTACATAACAGTCAGATGATTTCCTACGCGATGACCGACGTCTGTTGGAAACTGTGCGTGATACTTACAGCGATAGCCGGCGCTCGAGGATGGGAAACGGGAAGCGGCCACAGGTACAGACTGACAACCACGCTGATCTTCCGGGAGGCCGGTGCGCCGAGATCCGGAGGCGACGTCGGCTTCAGACTGACCGGCGAGTTGGACGTCACCGCCGTATGGCAGGATCGCAACGATCCCAATATTTTTCTGCTCAAGTTTCAGGTATGACTCCGAACGTCCGGTTCGGCGCACGTGACAATTAGATTCTCAGTTAAAAGATTCCTTAAACAGAGCTGGTAATTCCGATCTAATAATCCTTTAAGTCATCCTTTTAATTTTTGTTCCGAAAAGAACGCGCGTAAACAACATTTGTGCGTTTCGAGTGTGTTACGTTGCGTTTTACTACGTTATTATCTGTCTAACGATAAGTGCAATAGTTTCGCGGTATAACGAATAGTTATATTTTTTTGAAATATGTATTTTCTCTGAAGTTCAGAAATAAAAACACGCACAAAGAACGTAAAGAGAATTATCATTAAAGCGATATGATATATTGCGTTTTGAATTCTTTACACGGACGCATTGTCTCATTCTTCCGCACACACATCCTTACGACGTTCCTACACGAGCAGTATCGCGTATCAACGTTTCGTTATATATACATGTAACACGTTGTTGATTTTGAATTTGTATATATCCTTGAAAATTTTTGTACGAAAAACTTACTTAAGAGTCTAACTTACACATATATTATGAAAAAGCACGTTTATTGATTATCAAAGAAGGTCGTGCTGCCAGACTCGCTGATAACCGCATCTGAGTGCGATAACAATAATTTCTCGGACTGCGGTCTTCGAATAAATTCTCAGATAAGACACGGGAATAAATACAAAGCACGTCAATAGCTTTATTTGTATTAACAAATTAGTTTTCTTTGTGCCGCATATTGCTATGAGTTAAAATTTTTTTAATAATACATGTAAAATATAATTAATGCACAGGGGCAGAGGCGCGTTTATGTGCTTTACGCGCATAAAGTTGCGGCAATGACACCTCAGTCATATCTTAACAATGAAAAGAAATGCAATTTCATAGAACATTATCGCCCGTGAAGTAATTAAATTAATTATTCAAAGCAATTCGCATTGTTTCTTTTTCCTGAATAGATATAATAATTTTTCTGTTTGATGTTTGCATATCGCATACATAATATATGTATTTTAATGATTAATTGCGTCTACTTTTCAGTGACTAAGTTTTTTCATACCTCGCACATGACTAACGAAGTAAAAAATTGTTGCAGTTAATATCGCCGCAGTTATGGATCAAGTCTCGCCGAGCCCCGGAGCCCGAGGGCTTCGTGGAGCACTTGTCCAAGGTGGATCAGATTGCGGAGAAGCCCTTCCTCGTGGTCTGGCGACACGGCGACGTTCAGGCCGTGTACATGGACTCGACCGAGAGCGCGTCGTCCGCGAATCTTAAGCGCGGCATTGCTAGTCTCTTTCAATATCGAACGCTCGACGACGAGGTGCGACAGCGGGACGCTTCCGGTCTGTGCGACGTGGTTTACACGTCCGTCGAAGAGAACATCGTTCAGAAACGAAAGTCCGCCTGCACGCACAGTGCTCTACCGCCGACGAGGCGACATCCGAATCCGATCTTCGCCGTGAACCTCGAAAGTTATCGCAATTCCACATACGTACTGACGCAGTCGCTGCTGCCCGAGCGTGTCGTCGATCACGAGACACACGGGATGACTCTGACGGCCAAATCGGACGTCGGCACGACCGTCGTGTCGGAGAGAACGCTGGAACAGACGTCCAAAGTCCTGAGCGCGGGCGTAATTCAGGCGGATTCTGTGAAATACGCAGTGGCGGTTGTTCAGCCGGGATATAGAGAAGTCGTGATCGAGCTCCAACCGGAGCCGGTCTCGTGTCCGGATGCCGGATGTCCCACGGTGAGAGCTTGTTCGGATAACCAATGTTATCTCCAATGTTATCGCGCGTTATAAAAACAGATAACCTTAGTGCACGTTTCCTGATATATGAAAACAACCGGAAAAATAGAAACAGGAAATTTTGTTTTCCTTTTTTTTTTACATTACGTAGCGGATGTTACATACTTTGATGTCTTGACTTCGATCTCTTGAGCTTTAACGTTCATTTTTCTCAGGTTATATCTTTTTAATATAAATTATGTATTAAAAGCTGTTGAAAATTTACATTATCTTTTTTTGCAAACACTTGAATGCACTATTTTACTATTGCAGATCGACAAAACGATCGAGGAACATCGCGAAGCGCTCTCCGAATCCGCGCTTGGCACAGCGAAATCCGCGTCGGCTTTTCTCAAGCTTCTTCCTCTAGTCAGGGACGCCAGACCCGAAGATCTCCAGAAGATCCTGAAGGCGCCGCGCTATCGGCAAATAAAAATGCAGCTGCTGGACGTGTTCGGCTCCGCGTCCACGTTACCGACTTATCAAGCGGCCATGAAGAACCTCCAGCAGGATGGAACCGGTGACGAAACCGAGAGATACCTCTGGGCGTTGTCCTTGTCGCCGACGCCGCACGTGGACGTCGCTCGTGACGTTCTCAAACGTTCCGAGGAGACGATGCAAAACGACAAAGTATCCGAAACGTACGCGCTCACCGCGGGCGCGATGGCGCGTCATCACGCTTCACCGGCGATGATAGAGAAGGCGAGAATTAGTCTGGAACTAGGTCTGGACACTTGCAACAGTGAAGAGTGCAAACTCAAGTTCCTGCGAGCACTGCGAAATTTGAGAAGTCCAGCTGCGATTTCCAAGCTGCTGGAATACGCTTTGAGCAGCGAGAAGACAGTCAGTGTCGCGGCGTGGCGAGCTTTAGCGGCACTTCCTCGCGAAGCCGTAACCAAAGAGCTGAAGACTGCGGCCGACAAGGTGTTCTATCAGATCGAAAGTCCACGTGACAGCAGCGCGCGAACAATTGCGCTCAACATTATTCTCGAGAACGACCCGTCCGAGGAAGTGATACGCGACTTGGTCAAGTACTTGAGCGGCAGAGATCCGTCTTACGAGGTACGCAAGTATCTGAGTCAACGCCTAGAGCAGATCGCCGAGAAGAACGAACGCGTTGCCGAATATTTGAATCGTATATACGCGACCGGCGGTGTGAAGGTCAATAATTATCACGTGCGAACGCACAGAGGTCTCAGCACGGCCTTCACGAGAGACTTCTTCCGATCTTCCGACAGCAACGGATCTCTGGTGACCATTCAGGAAGTGAATGCTGGTCTTTTGAAACGCGGCATCGTGGACGTCGTGTTGGAGACCAATAAGAATCAACAAGCGATGTTCTCTCTCGGGCTCTTCACCGGCGGTCTAAGCAGTTTCGTTTCGAGTGACGAAGAAGCGGAACCTGACGACGACGTGGCCACTGCCGGGATGGAGATCGACTTCTTGGGCGTTGGCGTGCGACCGTTCGTCTTTTTCTCTGGTCAGGGCGAGTTGATGGGCCATGTCTGGTCTGGCACGGCGTCCGACAAGACTCCCGCCTTTCAGTCTCTCGCTCCTTTGCACAGTTACAGCGAATACGTGCCGCTCGGATCCGGTTTTGTCGCCGAAATTGACGTTCAGGGGGCTGTGAGTTTCGAATTAGCCGGCCAGATCCAGCTTAGTCTCTGGTCCAAGACCGCGCAATCGCTCGTTGAGATTAACGCCGGAGTGATGATCCACGGTGGCATCAGAACGCACTCGAATTTCGTTCAGAGCAAGGCCGAGTTCTCGATGTCCACGGAGCCGAAGCTCAAGTTGTCCACCGATTTAGACTTCTCCGGACCGGTGTCGTTGTGCATGAGACTGAGCCAGCCGGTCACCACGGCGAAGTATCAGGTGTACAAGATCGAAAGAATACCCGGCAGCCGGCACAAGCTGAGAAAGACGCGACGATCGAGAATTTACTCGCCCGGCAGAACCTACAAGCTCAACCAAAAGAACAACGAGATGTGCACGAAGTTCAGTTAACGCGCGCTGCCATAGGTCGTTTTGCAATATTAAGATCTACATGACAACTGTTTTATTTTTTACCATTGTGAACCTCGATAGTGTGTAAGAGTTAAAATCCGATTTTTAATAATACGATACGTTTACCAGAGCAGATGATACACGAGTAACCGAGTTAATCGGAATATTCGATCTCTGTCTCATTTGTTTAGATAACGTCTAACGTTATTCGAACCGCATTATCTTATATTACTGGATATCCGCGTATCTCGTATTATCTCGACCCGAATCAATCGGATATTTGTACTTCAAAAGCATCCAGACAAGTCAGTTTCGACGTCTCAAATTGTCTATGTGTATAGATCGACAAATAGCGTTACACTTGGATCTCGATACAGCGCTCGATATTATTTTTTACACAATTGACAGGCAAATAATCGAAGAAGAAAATTTGTTATTATACTATATAAAATTATATAAAATTAATTATTGTTAATTACATAAAATTTATTTATTATATAAAGTTATTATATAAGATTTAACGCGCAAAGGTATGAGAAATACTTGTAAAGATTATTGGTAATAACAAAAACGTTTTTTATCTGATTATGTTTGTTTTCAACATCTGCTACATCGAGATTCAACTGTATGTACATTACGAACTTTGCTGAGAAAGAGTTTTACGCCACGATGTACAGATACGAGCCGTTCTGTTAATAAAAAAAAAAAAAAAAAAAAAAAAAAAAAAAAAAAAAAAAAAAAAAAAAAAAAAAAATTTATCAACGACAACCGCACTCGGAGACGACCATGTCGTCGTAGCCGTACTCATAGGTCAGCGTTCCACTGGAATCCAGATAGAGCAGACTCGTGGGCGCCAATCTGGTGGGAACGCAACATGCTCTGCCTACGGCCTTGTTGATGCCGGGGTCTTTGCTGGTCTGAAGCGCGCCGTGCACCAATGTCTGCACTATCGCGTGCTTGGTAGGACTGAGATGATCGCCGAACGGGAAGTAACACTTGCCGGAGCACTGATAAGCCTCGTATCCTGGCGGCGCGACCACCCAGTTGTCGAAGGCGATCAGAGCGAAATCCACGTACATCGAACGTCGGCGACAGCTGTTGCGACGTCGTCTTCGCGAGGGCGTATCCTCCCAACGTTCGTGATCGTCCTGATCGTCTGCCGATCGTCGACGACGCCGTCTGGTCTTGCTGTAGTTCAACAGCAGAATCGGACTGTCGCCGTAAGGACGATAGGCCAGTCTGCCGTGAACGTACAGCTTGACAATGTCGCCATTTCGACCGGCGACGGCGGACGTGACGTCGAAGGCGCGCCAGGCGTCGTCTTTCCTCGATCTCAGAATTTCACGGCTCTTGTTTTTAGTCGACAGATCGGCCAGCGATCGCACTCTGACGATCGCGCCGGCGATTCCCAGTAATTCCGCAGCTTCCAAGGTTTCGTCGGCGTCGACGGACGGAATCGCAAATTCCAAAATTCTCCCGCCGTCGCAAATGGGACCGGAAGTGTGAACCGGTTGAATCGCCCGAACGACATCGGCGTCCGGTCGTCGATGGTAGAGCTGCAGCATGTACTTCGACAGAGTTCCTCGATGTTTCCGGCGAGCGGCGTCGCGCGAAAGTCTCGCGTTGGTCCTGTCGAAGATGGGAATCGAGGACGACAAAGGCGAAGACGGAATCGATAAATCGAAGTGAATTAAAGCTTTCGCGCGCATGCTGGAGCTCCAGCGAATAATCGATCCGGTTTTCCACAGACAAGAAACGAAAAATGTTCCTGCGATCACAAACAGCCAATACTTCGGGGCTTGCATGTTTAGTTTATTTAGTTTTTCGCACTAACAAAGAATGAATACGTTTAAAAATGTTTTTTGATTATGTAAGAAACGTCTCACACGCTTTCCAGATGTTATCCGATTTTCGTGACTTAAAAATCGTGTTGCGAGAAAATCGCATTTGACAAATGCTTAATTTAACAACATCTTCTTAAGTTAACAATATCTTTGCACTGAATTTCACTCAACAAATCACGTTTTTTTATGATCGATTTTTATCTTCGATTTTTTTAAACCGCTTTTTGAAAGAGAAACGATCGATGCCGCGTTTTACCTCAGACTGCGACCATCGAGACCTTCGAAAGTGAGCTTTGGTTGAAGGACCATTTTCTCCAAATAGCCACCAATGGAAACGTTTGAGTTACCGTGTGGAATTTCCTTATCATCCGCAGACTACCACTCGACGGAGCAACTCCGTTCGTATCTTACTTTCCAGCTGCGGTACTACTCTGTGCTGTGTTAACAACACTCGTCGGTATCTTTGATTTCCCGAAGTATAGATTGCTTTCAATAGGAGCAAGAGAGTTGGTGTTTTTTTTTTTTTTTTTTAATTCTCGATCATTTTTGCAATTTATTTAACAATAGAGACAAGAATTGTTAATATGATGATGCAAAATGTTCTGTATGTTTCACCGGCCGGTTCTGCTCGCAACATATGACGCGTGCGCGTAATTTGCCGAGGGGGGTGAGATTGCTGCACGGTTGGGGTGATCGTCGCCGCCGCGGTGGACGAGGAAGGGTGGTCGTCGCAGCGCCCGTCTGGCCGCCCGGCATCGATTCGCGCCGCGGTGCGCGAGGTGACGTCATGGCGTCGCGTTTACGCCAGTGAGGGTCCGCATCGCGTACGATCGAGTTCGAGGGGAACGACGAGCGGACCTGGCTCGATCTGTCTGTTCGTTGTGGAGGACGTGGAAAAACGGCATTGTCATGCCGTGGCCCTGACCTAAGCCTCATCTACGGCCGTACTGTGCCGATAGCTCTGGCGCCATTCTCTCCGCTACTCCGGTTTCGAAAAAAACCAGTCGTACCCTTTCGTGCGTCCGGACGGACTCCCTGAGCTGACAGCGCGCGCGTCTCTCTCTCTCGACCGTGCAGCGGTGTTTCTCTGCTTAATTACTGCATCTATCAGTGAGTAAACGTTATCGGCTTCTCTGAGCGATGCCGCGAGAGTGCGGGAGCGCGAGGAGCGCCCGCGTGCCGCCGGCATCTCGCACGCTCGTTCCTCGTCCGCCTTCTCGTTCCGTCTACGTCGACTGATTGTCATTATCTCTTGTTTCTTATCGCGACAGAAAAAAAAAAAAAAAAAAAAAATTCAACCGTTTTTGTAAGTCTGTTGCGCGCGTTTACGAGTCAAATGTGTCTAAAGTCTTGACAAGTCTTTCGACGAGTTCTATGTCATTAAAGTTCGCGCGATAAAGGAAATTCACGATAAGTCGGGAATACGATAGAATGCGGACTTCGGATCGGCCGCGGCAAAGTTCGATCGTTCACTTCGCCTCGAGTTCGCGCTCGAGTCGTACGCCGCTCGTTATTCGTCTCGCCGCCGATTGTCAGAGCAAAGTCGTCGGCCGACTCGCGAGAGCAGCGCACCATTTCGTACCTGCAGACGACGGGCAGTCGCAATGCCATTATTACCGCAGGTAGTGTCGTTGCGGCGGCAACGGATTATGTAAGCTTGGCAGTTCCTCCCGAACGGTTCAAACGATTTTAAACGAAGTGTTACAGTCCCAATTCGATGACTACCTGCCGTATTTGGGCGGCGCGGCCGGTGCTCTCGTCGTCACCGGGGTGGCTTACTGGGCTTCCAGACCGACGGCCGAGAAACCGCTGTTTCCCCTCGACGCTCAGGCACTGCTTCTACCGGTAAGAATTTTGTACCACGTGTCCCAACCTTCTCTGATTCTCTCGGCATTTAACGAATGGAACAGAATATATCTATTTTGGTTTCGCACTATATATTGCGTTTGTTGTGTCACAATTTTGGCACACACGAAGCGTACACGTCAGAAAAGGGTTTGGTGACGGAGTCTGGCAAAAGCGCGATCGCACAATATCATTAAATGTTTCGTGGCTTTTTTTTATATATTTTTTTTAATAAGTAGCCGCAATTATATTCGTCCCGTTGGGGAAGCAAATAATAATAGTGTTTGTGTGTGGGCGAGTCAGCTTGGCATTAAAATCAATGTGTACGCGGACGCGAAGATCATTAAGATATAGCTCGGGAATTTCTATCTCGTGGCAAGATTCAAAGTGCGAAGACAAGTTTCGAATGTTCTTTGCGCACGGCCGATGTATCGTCGCGTCGGAAGAAAATGACGTTTAATTATTGACCGAAGTGTTTTTTTCAGAAACATTCTGTGTTGCAAACTAAAGAATCTAATAAATTTTCTAAAAAGATAAAATTTTACACGACGACACTTTACATCTGTGATTCTTCTTCTTTCGTATTGAAGACGAATGTGAAAAGAAAATGCTCGAGCGGGAGAAGACAAATTGTTTGAAATTATGTTTGCGAGATTCTGACTCGGTTGTTGTGATGTTTTCGTTGACGGAAAATTACGAGGCGCGACATTTTATTGATAATGTCACTCACATAAATAGAACGACGATACGAACAAATTGAAGAAATATAGAATGTTTGTAATATCTTTGTTCAAACACATACACACGCTCTTTCTCCCCAAGGATCCAAAGTGCAAAACTTGTTTTTATATCGAACACTTGTTTTAATATCTCTGAAAAGATATTAATTTAAAAGATATTATAAAACTAAAAAAAAAGATATTAAAAATAACTTAAAGAAAACTAACTAAAGATATTAAAAATAACTTAAATAAAAAAGAATTAATTGTCACTTTGCATATCGTGTGATTTTAATGTCGCGCGCTCTTTGCATCGAAGAGTATCCAGACTGGAATCCGTTTTGCGTGCTGTATCGATTGAATTTAATAAACGTGCACCACGCATTGATGATCGAGACACGTGTTTGTTCGAGCGTTTAGTTTTTTTTTCAGCGTGTGGCAACACTGTGATTCTCCGCGATCTGTGACGTATTATCTATTCAGTTTGCGTGAATTATAAATAATATTTATATTCTTATGAGCGTAAATGATGCGCCATGTGCGAGCAAGTGCAAATTAATCGGACTGAATAGGATTATTATACAGATGAGCGCGGATCTTCATAAGTAACAACGCGACTCGAGCATTTCATTCGCGCAACACAATGTAAGAATTTAATCATATGTTTATTTTGCGCGTTTGTTATCTCTCTGTTGTTTTTGTAATTTATCTGAATTCGCAAGGCAAGAACTTTGCGATGTGTGTCGTCTTTAATTTTTTGCGTCCGTATATCGCGAATTTAAAATGAAAAACTTTTACAAATATATTCGTACATATGTAAATATAGTCGTACACATGTAAATTCATACATGTGTAATAATTTTACACATTTTGTTGATAAAAATTTATATTGAGTGCTGAATGAATTTTTTTTTTTCCCCCTGTTCCGAGAAAACATTTCGTCGAAGCAAACGTGTGAAAACTTAATATTTGCATTAGAAAAACTGTTTTTATTTATTTCTCTCTTTTATTTATAAAACGCGAGAAGGGCGAGCGAACCTGTCGCTCCAGTCGATTCGATTAAAGTTACGCGCAACTCGCTATAAAAATACCGCCCGTATTGCGAGGCCGTACAATTTGCCAATAGATGAAGCGATAACTGTCAGACGCGTTTCCCGCGTTTTCCTCTCGCGTTCATTGAATTAGTCGCGGGTATTGCGTTCACGATTCATTCATCGTGCGAAGAATACACGGACGTGTGACCACGACAGCATCACGTTGCCCGACACAGAACCCACCCTTTTGAAAAGCAACGTGTCGAACAGGTTCACCAAAGTTATTTTCGAAGCCCGACTGATATAATGAGCTTTCAAGATTAGCCTTTACCAATCGGCTCGCAGCACAACCCTTGTCTCGACTATCAGTTTACATAAGCTTTCCCTCCGGGCTCTCATACCAGACGTCGCTAGAACGAAGGTATCGATTGCGACGAACTCGATACGCGCTTTTTCGAGTCTCGTCTCGGTGTGTTTACACGTTAATATTTCGCGAGTGCCTCGGGGACGGTCTCTCCCGGCTCGATTAGCTCTGTCGTACTTAAAAAATTTGCGTAAAGTAACGAATCTCACCGGGGCGATCGATAGTAAGTTTCTTAACAAATCGATACGGCAATGACGGTCGAGCCGTTTCTTTCGATAAGTCGTAAATCCAACGGTTCACGTCGCAACTTCCGCGATAAGATAAAATTTAGTGAGTGGAAAAATTCAAAAATTATCGATCAAAGAACTCAAGAATGCTCGAGGAATGCTTGAAAGAATCCTCCAAGAAGAAAACTGTGCAATAAATGCACAGTTAGACGTCCCACGTAAATCACCAACGGTGTGTGTGGCAACTCTAAACATTTACCTGCTTCGTGCGCTATCTTCAGCGTTACGTTGACGCGGACGTCAGTCAACGACCCGTAAAACGCGGACGAGCGCGTTTTCAAGATTCTCTTCTTCTGCTACACTTTCCAACTGACGCGTCGTAAAAACGCCACGTAATGACTGCCCATGGTGAATTTCTTCGAGCGTTGGGTATGCGAAGATGAAAGAAGCCACAGTGAGAGAAACTGGTTTTCTCTGTGCGCCGAGAATTCGTCGACGCGTGGCGTCGATCGGCCAAACTTTCGGCCTGGCTCAAGTCCAAACTCCCCGACGTCGGTGACGACGATACGCTCTCGCCGTGGCGCACTATATTTAATTCGAGGATCTTCGCGGAGGATGGGCCTTCGCTATCGCGAGGCCGATTGGTTGGCCGTCGGTGATCTCTCAGTCAGAGATACAAACCGGATACATCTACGAGATGCGATTTACGCAGTTCTACTTTTGCACGGTCACGAGATTTTCGGGTAAATGTGCGAAACGTGCAAAATACACAAGTTGCGTTTCCGGATATCATATCTCCCTCCCATTCTTCACCGTGAATTTATATTCACGGTTTAAACACATTTTCTCATAAAAAAATTATTTTAAGTCGCCACTTCCATTTGCATATTACGTGCCCATTAATTATAATATAGTATTTCAACAAATAATTTAATATTAATAATAATATCTAAAACATAACTTTAATAGTAAATATATTAAATATGTAATATACGAATATGTATATGATAAATTAAACGTAATTATTATTAGAAATAAAGAAATTAACGGAATGTTTTGACTTACTGCAACCATTTTTTGTTACTGCGCTAATTTCTCAAGCATCGATATTTTTTCTAGCACATTTGCCAATATATATTAATCACATATAGATCTTAGCCGCGCGCTTATCCAAATATACACAACATACACGTACCAACACTTTCTCCACATAATTTCGAGACATTACTCTTGTAACAGATTTATTTATTTGTATTAAAAGGGTGATTGACTGTATTGACATCGGCATGACTTCGTCTCTTCCGTGAAGAGAGATGCCGAAAGACATGGGCGCGATGTAACGCGTGACATCCGCGCCGCGAGCCAAAATCTCGGGGCCGAAAACTCGACCGCAAGCTCGACGCGGATTCAGTGGTCGCGAGCGTGTTGATCCGACAAGTTCAACCTGTATCTTAATACACCCAGCGGAGATCAGATCTCGGGGGGTCGACGACGTGTGTCCCCCCCTCCCCCTCGGCTAAGTGCGCGCGTGTTACCGTGCTGCAATTACGTGCGTCATGTCGTCGAGCTGCTTCTTCCACGAGCCGATTCACCCGCCGATAGACCTCGGCGATCAGTCCGACACGGTCAAGGTGGAGTGGCTTCTCTTTGGAATGTAGAAAAAAGTGTTTTTGCGATTACGCGCGGCGACGATTTATTCGGCTCGAACCGACAATTTCAAGGTGTTCCGCTAATTCTGAAAACTTTTTGTAAAACAGATAAGATTTGCATAATGAGGCGATAATAAACGAAAATTTTTCTAAATTAACTAAACTCTAACAAGATGACGTCACAGACATATTTTAGCGTATGATTAAAATTAATTATAAATGTTATCATAAAGAAAAAAAGTAAAGAAAGAAAAAAGAGTGTCAAATTTGCATGTTTGCAATTTTAACGACTGCATAGCGCGAAGTCGCAACGTGCATATTGTTCGCGATTTTAGATTACACATACCGTTATCGCGTTTAAAAAAAACCCCACTTGTGACGAATGATTATCCACTCGCACTTCTACGCTAGCTTCCGGCTAAAGATTACACATGTTGCAATTGTCAGTCGTACGCGTATGAAACTTGCAAGTCACTGAAGTTTCTCGCAATAAGCAAATTATCTTTGCACATTCATTGTCTGTGTGTGTGTGTGTCTATGTATTATTTATTATGCTTTTATTTTCAACCTTGTGCTTTTCAACAACTCGAGGACACTTTTTGCGCTAAAATATATCACAAATTGAAATTCTGTTATAGACAGAAAATTAATTATTAAAGAACATTTTTAATTTAAATACCAAATAAAATGTTACTGTTTGTAAAACAAAACTAAACTGTTTTACAATTAAACTATAAATTAAAAAAAAATCGCGTACATTCGTACGCTTGATGAATGTGCGTTAGAGTTAAATAAATTTCTAATTTATATAATCATTAAAACAATATAATAAACGAACAACAATATAATAACGACAATAATTGCATCATTTTCCGCAATAAAGTCTATATGGCGCGCACAAATCTTCAGAAGAAAATTCGCCGACTCTAATTAAGAAACAAGTTTGAAAAACAAAAGTTCAGTTTTCCGAAGAAGCGTTTAACTTTCTGTTTTGTTTAACATTTTCGTTAAAGAAGCGCGCAAATTGCCGCGCGATAATACGTGCAATATTTCAACGGTATCTCGTGCGCGTTGTTTTTTCCGATTCGCGTCGGGAAACGTGGGTGGTTCGACGTCGTCGTCGTTGTCGTCGCACAAACACGTCGATGAAGCCGAAAGAGAGGCGGATGTCCGCGCGACTCGGCGGCAGAGATCGATATATAGGGAAACGAGCGAAGTGTTCGCGACCGCGAACTCGATATGCGAACTTTTTTTTCACCTGCTGCATTCTTCGCGATCTAGCAAGCCCGTTGCAATCATCATCATCATCATCATCATCATCAGCTGCTCCGCACGCGTCGATACGCGGGGCCGCGTGCGTCGCCCCGGCTAAATTTAGTGTTGCACTTGTCGTCGCACAAGCCGGATTACGTAATGACATACGGATCTCGTGAGCTTTCGCTCGACTTTCGCCTATCCTCTGTTCACAGGGCAACGAGCACATCCGGGTGTCGAGGTTCTACAAGGAGGGAAAGGAAGGCAAGTTCGTCACTCACCTCCACGATGACACGCGCACCCTCTACGACAGCTTTCGTCGCGGCGCCAAGGAATCCAGTGAGCACTCAATTATTAGTCTCCTCAGTGAAAGCAAAACCTCCCCTTTCCCTCCCCGCCTCTTTTCCCTCCCCGATGCTTCAGGAATTTCAACTAATCTCGTTAGAATTTCCACAGACCTAATGTTATCGCGTCTCGGCGATAATTGCTGTTATTCCAATTGATTCTAAGCGAGAGAAAATTAAGTCCGCGGGAAAAGTGACAGACACGCGTATCGTTCAGTTAATCAATTCAATTGGTTGCGACGGCGAAGAATTGATGTTGTTGCGAAACAATGACGTTATTGCAAAATCGCGAGTTTTCACAATTTGTCCGCGTAATTTATTCGATTTACACGCGCGTGTGTATAAACGCGCTTCCTCCCGCTGAAGACGTACACGCAATTACGTGCGTTCGATTTAGCGGCTCGTTTGGCAAACAAACCCGGTGTTTGCAGTCGCGCAATATAAACGGCGCGTAAACAAGCCGGAGTAGGCTTCCTAACGAGCGGCTTGACAATTCGAATCGTCATCATATTCGCCTTCTTGATTCGACGACCTTTCCGGACGAAGGTTGACAGTAGTTATTTCGGGTGCGCGTGTATCTCTCTTATTATTTTTGCTACGCGCGCCCCGTGAGGAACTCACGCCTGCGCCGCCGACACCTGTCGCGGCTCTACACGACCTACAACCTACGACCACGACGACGATGACGATGACGACAGACCCCGGTTCGAAGATCGATAATCTCGCCGAGGTTCTTTCCTCCGCCGACGATTTTTATTGCGATAAAATTCCGCGATAGGTGGTTGCGCCCTCGACGTTTATAAATTCTTCGTCGTCTTTTACGCGTCAAATTATTTATCGAGTGCTTCGTAAACATGCCCCATATATAGACGACAGAATGTTCCTCTAAAAATAAATATATGTATTTATAAAAAACGTAACAGTATATTTATATTAAAAAAAAAAAAGAACAATATTATACGCTTGCAATATTCTGTTTGCACGAACATTCAGACAACGGTCCCTGTCTCGGGTGGAGGGAAGGACCGAACAAACCCTACCAATGGCTTCATTACAACGAGACGCTGCTCAGAGCGAAGAATTTTGGTTCCGGCCTAGTGTCCCTGGGGCTGGTCCCCGGTCAACAAACCTTAGTAGGCCTGTACAGTCAAAACTCTCCCGAGTGGATCCTCACCGAGCAGGCGTGCTACTCGTACTCACTCGTGGTGGTGCCATTGTACGACACCTTGGGCCCTGACGCCTGTGCGTACATCATCAATCAGGCTGATATTAATCTAGTGGTATGCGAAGACGACCAAAAGTGCAATTTGCTCCTCGACAAAGCACCGAGGTACGTTTGACAGTCTCTAATCTCGCATTTTTCTTTAACGAATTTTCATCCACGGCGCAATATCTTACACGACCTCACAGGTAGCCTGGAATGTGCCGACCAGATGTTGGCCGGCCCATTTCAAGCACCAGTTTCCTCTCAAGAAAGAAAACACTCTCAGGGCCTCTCCCGAAAGTAGCCTTAAAGACGCGCGCGCGCGCGCGATGTTGAAAGTGTTAATTTGTAACGTTGCCAAGAGCCTCGGGTGTTACAAAGCGGAGCACATACATATATACGTATATCATACATTCCCGACCGAAGCCACCCGCGTCATAATTTCTGCGTTCTCGATAACGAACCCCTTCCCGAATCTCTCGACAGGTGTTTACGGAAGCTGGTGGTGGTGAAGCAGACGCGACCGGCGACGAATCAGCGAGCGAAGAACCGCGGCATCGAGCTGTACAGGTTCGACGACATCGAACGTCTCGGCGCGCAGAAGAACCACCCGGAGCTACCGCCCAAGGTGACCGATCTTTGCACGATATGCTACACCTCGGGCACAACCGGCAACCCCAAAGGCGTGATGCTCACGCATCAAAACGCCGTAGCGGCCATATCCTCGGTGATAATGCAGATGGGCGATCACGCGCTCACGTCTAAGGACACGATGATCAGCTTTCTGCCGTTGGCGCACATGCTGGAGCGTTGCTGCGAGAACGGGATGTACATGGTGGGCGGGTCCGTCGGCTTCTACAGCGGCGACATCAAAAATTTGGCCGACGACATGAAGGCGCTCAAGCCTACTGTAACGCCGGCTGTGCCTAGGTTATTGAATCGAATCTACGATAAGGTGAGCAGATAAAAATCGGAATTTTATAAATTTACTCGAATTATCAGTCAAAAGCTATCATTTCTCGCGATAAAGTATAAGATAAGATATAAATACTACAAGATAAAGTGTCACAATTGATAAAACAAAACTCATACGTTAACTCGTTCGTTATCTCTCTCTCTTCTACGTCTAACGATTTTTATTCCTCAAATTACCAAAAAGAGGTAACTTGCTAGAAGATGAATTTAGATTGCGTGATAACGTTCTGTCACCACGATTTATTTCAAGTTTGATTATATCCGTTCTGTCCGTGTGAGCTTTGTGTTGATTCGCGATTTATTTTTGGTACACCGGCCACTTTAGTCGGCCGCTAGACTCGCGTGATAGATACGTCGTGTCATACATTTCGAGTTTTGACTGTCTCGATGTCCGAGGAAGTTTTGCCGTTGAATCATCCGTTTGTTAGATTATGTAGACAAAATCGTCACTGAATGTATTTCTCACATAACAATAATTAACTCCGCGCAGACGACAAGTGACGCAAGTTACAGGACCGTAAATCTTAAAAAGCATTGTGATTTTCGATTGCGTAATTCCTGACAGCTTTGAAAAAATTGAAATCTTAACGCGCTTCTTTCCCGAAGTCTCGTGAGAGAACGGCCGTGAACAATTCCTTTATTTTTCTTTTGTTGCATTCATACGTTTGACAAAGTGCCGCCTGCAAAAACTCTTGGGGAAAAAACAGCGAGATGCTTTGTTTTTAATCTTGTAATTATTTTCTGTTTGCGTTTTCTCTCCGTTCGAACGCTAGGGATTAAGAGAACCGAGCGGTCCACACTTCCGTTCGTCCAGAATTATTTCTACGCGCGATTCCGTTGTTCAGCGGAAATCGTTCTTGGACACCGTTCAACTCTTTTACGACGCGACAATAGCACTCCGCCGTTACTCCAACATTAAATCCAAATATTGCTTTCATATAATGTTTACGCGCGCGATACTCAGAGTGAGAAATAGCGTCAGGTATTTATAAATCGCTTCGCGAAAGAGATTTGCTTGTCATCGCTCGTTAATCGACAGTATGCAACATAAACGTCAATATGCATCTATGTAAATAAATCTTTTCCTCTCGCTCTCTTGTGTATGTAACTTATGATAACACAAATATTCCATCATGCCAAAATTTTCAGAGTGAGATACACACACTCATGGATGAATATATATTTTTCGCGTATGTACACATAAAATATTTATACGTGCATATATACGTAAAATATTTGCGCACATAAAATACATAACATATAGCCCTTTAAGCGCTTTCGTTACGATGATTTCTTTCCCGTTTATATAAATCTCTATTAAATTTTACGTCTTAATAAAATTATTATTAACAATAATCGAAGATCGAATTCCGACGCATTCGCTTTGGCGTTTGTAGGTGCAGAACGAGCTCCACAGATCGTTTCTGAAGAGAATGATCTTCAACATGGGCCTGCGATCGAAGGAGACTGAAATCAAGAAGAGCATCGTCAGAAACAGTAGCATATGGGACAGGATCGTGTTCAGAAAGATTCAAGAATCTATGGGCGGCAGGCTCAGGTTGATGCTCGTCGGTTCCGCGCCGCTGGCCGGAAACGTGCTCACGTTTGCCAGATGCGCCCTTGGCTGTCTGATAGTCGAGGGTTACGGTCAGACGGAGTGCTGCGCGCCGATAACGCTCACTATTCAGGTTTGTATCTTGATTTACGACCGTGAAAATATTTTTGGATTCTCGCGAGATGACTCCTGTGAGGTTTTCAAATAATAAACCTTCGTTGTCGCACTTCGGCCTCGTACGATTTTGAACTTGTACACCGCACTTGTCATTTATCATCTTTTCCTCAGATCGTTTTCAGATTCGGTTTTGTTTCTCTCCCTTATTTTTATTTTTATTTCATTTTCCACGTATTTACAAGTGTGTTTCGGTTTTCTCGATATATTTCACATGTTTTCCTTGAGCTGCGTAACTGGATTGCGTCTCGAGTCCTAGAAACCTGTGATTGCGAGTTTTTTCTTACCACTCACACTCTACGAGTAACAAATAGATGATTGATGACTCGATGATTAATGTGCACATCTATAAGAAACGTTAACGTATGTACAACAGAACGTTTGAAGACATCCAAGTATAGATACACACACGTGTATATGTGCGTGTGTGTGTGTGTGTGTGTCATAAAGATCTTTCAATCATAAGTAGTGGTTTATACTCGGCGGTTACACAAGCGATCGATAAGATGTATGACTCGCGAATACGCATTTTGTATGAAAAGCGTTGCGTCTAATAAGTTGCGCGCTGACCGCGCGCCTTGGATTACAAAGTGCAGTTTAAACATTAAAGTAAGGTAACGTCTATCAATACACATTACTTTGTAAACGTTTTTAGAAATACTGTTTGTTTGTTTTTTCTCTTATCGCAAGCGAAAAAACATAAACTTCGCTTATCGTTTGTCAATGAATATATTATATCGTGTATAAACCGCGAAATACACACACGAGCAGCAAAATCAGATAGACGTGTTTGTTTTTTTTGTATTTACTTCTGTTTCACTTTTTTTTCCAATAGATTCGCTCGTTAAATTTCTGCGCGTTTGTTCTTATCAGTAAACTTAACAAAAAAAAAAACCATTTTTGTTAACACACAAACCGGAGGTCATCCCTCATTTTTATTTATTTCTGTTAAAACATTTCTGTTAAACCACATTTTTACCGATGTTACCGATGTTATCAAACCAGTCTATGTTCGAGAGAACATTTGCGAAAAGCTCTCTCGCGTAACGTCGTGTGTCGTACTTTATCGAACGCCGTTTGGCACTGCGACAAAATCGACAAATTCTCCGCGGAAATTTAAGACACGTAGATCACCTTTAACATTCCGTATAAATTGCTCGTACGTTTGTTAATAGATTTAAATGCAATTATCGAAGACTTTTCGCAAACAACGCGGTTCATAATTTTCGATAAAACGGCCGCAAAATGTGTAATCGCCTTAACGCGATTCACGATGATTCAAAATTAAATGCACGTTGATTCCGACGTATGGAGTTACATAATTGAAAAGTTAAAAATATAACTTTTTTTTTCACGATGCACGATGTGATTTTTTTTTGCGCACAATTTTTGCTACGCGAAAAAATCTTGCAAACATTGTAAAAAGTTTTACTATTGATCAAATATTTTTATACATACACACACACACACTCTTTCGCCAGAAACCTGTGAAGAACCGAGAAACGCGTAGTTCGAGAAGCGCTGCTCTAGTACCCACCCTAATCACTCGAGCATAAAAACCCCCCGCAATTAATATCGCTCCGTCCTTCATAGTGTCTATAGAAGAATGCGCGAGCGAAGATATGTGTAGGTTCCGCTAACAGGCTGTAAAAAGATGTACTCGATTATTTACTCACGCGCTATACGCAACGTTGAAACTTCTGAACGTAAGACCCTCACACGCACGTTTATTCTCGTGCAGTTCGATTTATTTCTGCAATTTTGTTTGCGCTCGCGCTCTCTTTCCTTCACTGTTTCTCGACCTTCACAAGCTAGGGTTTATTCGAGGATTATTATTTCGATTTATTGTTATTACGCTCGTGCTGGCCGCAATAAACGTCTCTGCTCGTAACATCGACAAATCTCTATTTAAAAAGAAGACGCACATATTTCTCGATCTCTCTCCGGAAACCTAACCGTGGAGAGACGTTTAAATTTGCGTTGACGTTCGAAAAACGTTTTTTCTTTCTGTTTTTTGTTTATCGAATGCTGACTAACAATCAAGTGATGCGCGTGCTCTCTATTCTTGGCGCGTATTGGCATGGGGATGAGTATAGACGCGCGAGATGCGCGGATATTTCTGTTCAGCTCATCGAATCGAAGCTTCCGAGCCATGTGCCAGGGCACGTGGCGTGCCGCCCACATCACAAGACCCATTAGATGCACGCTAGTGAATGCCCCTTGTATTCGGAAGAATTCGTTTGCTGTCACACGTCTATATTCGGACTCTTGCACACACGCCATGTCGTAGCGCGCAAAGCTGTTCCCGTGGTGATCACTTTTTCACGAATAGGATACATTAATTTTTTTTCGTTCTTCGATTTGAAGAAATTTGACTGAAAATAACATCTCGTCGCTCGTATCATTTTCAATCCTTCCTCCCAATCTTCTTCATTTCAATCGTCCTCGTCTTGACGCAGGGCGATCATGTGCCGGAACACGTGGGACCACCGGTGGCTTGCAATTGCATCAAGCTCGTCGATGTTCCGGAGATGGAATATTACGCGACGAATAATCAGGGCGAAGTGTGCGTCAAGGGCACTAACGTCTTCGTCGGTTATTACAAAGATCCTGAAAAGACTGCCGAGGTGATCGACGAGCAGGGGTGGCATCACACGGGAGATATCGGCATGTGGCTACCGGTGAGTAATCATTGATATTAAATATCCCTTCGTTATAATTTTTTTTCTCTCACAATTGTCTTAATTCTAATACTTATTTACAATTAAGTAATTAACTAATATACTTTCTTATACATCTAGTGGTTTTTTCGCAACTTTATTCAATTACGTGTAAATTATTTTTCAGAACGGAACGTTAAAAATCATAGATCGGAAGAAGCATATTTTCAAGCTGTCGCAGGGAGAGTACATAGTGCCGGAAAAAATCGAAAACATTTATATTCGCAGCCAATACGTGCAACAAGTATTCGTCCATGGAGAGTCACTAAAATCTTGTATTATAGCAATAGTAGTACCAGACGTAGACGTAGTTAAATGCTGGGCAGTAGAGAACGGAATACCCGGTACGTTGAGCGTCCTGTGCGCCAATCCGGAGGTTAAGAAATTAATATTGGACGACATGCTGGCATGGGGAAGAGAAGCCGGTCTCAAATCCTTCGAACAGGTGAGTTGTCTCTTCTTGTTTTTTCGTTTCGTTTGAAAACATCAGGGAAAGTTTCTCTTTATCTTCTGTATTTTATAAAAATGAACTGACGTAGAAATCATTTCAAGAAAGATTCCAATATAATTTCAAAAATATTTATTTTTGACATATACAGGTGAAAGATATCTATCTCCATCCAGATCCGTTCTCCGTGCAAAACGGGCTTCTAACACCAACGTTGAAATCGAAACGGCCTCAACTGAAAGCGTACTTCAAACCACAGATAGAAGATCTCTACCTACAGTTGGACTGACCAGACTGAGCGACTATCGCGTTATCGCATCAGCACTGATCGTAAAAAACAAAAAACAAAAAAAAATAAAAAAATAAAAAAAAAAATAATAATGGAAACGATGGTAGAGAGAAAAGCAACAAGCGCCTTTCCTCGCCGCCGTTCTCTCATCAAAGTTCACTATTATCATCGAAATATTCGTTAACCCTTGATACTTTTATTATATATATATATATACACATATATATATATCATTTTCACAGGTACATTAGAAACGCAGGTAAAAGCACCGTTTAGGCTAATTAAGGTAAATAACATTACGAGTAATAAAAGGAATTATTATTAGGCGCGTCTAGTTTTTCTCTCAATTGCAAACAAAAAAGCATCCTTTGATACTTTCTATATGGTAATGGATAGTTATATTTACAGATGCGATACCCTACCCACTTATTATATTAACGATGTATACACGTTGTTATTCTTGCGTAAGGAACGAATTAATATTATATAGAATGCATTTTTAGTTGATAGAGTCCGTCGATTATAAAGAAACTCGCCCGATGAACGGCTCAAGTTAAGATTTACAATTATAGTAGTTTGTTAAATCGAGAAAAAACACACATTGAAGGGGTAAAATGATCTGATTTTACTCCGATAGAGACATGCGCGCGTACGAATCGCGTACGAACGTGTCAAAAATCTTGAATAATTAACTACTTAATAAATCTCTTGTTGAATATATATTTTGTGGTTTCGGAATATTTTCTTAGAAACTTGAGTGCGTAGAGAAAGAGAGCAATGTCAAAGCTTCTGGATAAACTGAATGAACTCGGACAACAACAACAACAACAACAACAACAACAATAAAACGGTTTTACGATTCATTTCGGTATTCTTGAAAATAAATGCATTTGATAATCAGTCATCAGTAGAGAGAGAATTCTACGAATCCTAATTATCTTAAAAAAATTAAAAAAAAAAAAAATTAAAATAAAAACAGGAGAGAAAAGAATCGGTAAAACCGTCTCGACGGTTTATCTAACAAGGATGGGTCAATATTTTTTTATACGAGACTTTACACAACATTAAGAACAGGTGCTTTTGTTCTTGTTTGTGATGGACATGCATTCTGCCGGTTTTTACACTGTACGAGAGAGATCAAGATCATTCGAAGTCGTTCGAGATATTTAATTAGAACAACAAGAAAGAACAAGAAATATATTGGAGTGAACATTCGTGTCTTAAGGCAAAATGTGAACAAACAAGTTCGAAAGTTAGATAGATACGATACGCAATTACTTAACGAACCTCGCAATTTGATAGAAATGATATTTTGAAGTCTCTGATATAATAAATATATGGCTTCCAAACTATACCTGGTGGATCTAGAGGATCCGAAGAGAGAACTTATGTTTCTTTAACTCTTAAAACTGTAGTATATCACAATGCACGCGACGAGTATAAGCACTAACGCTACTGCTGCTAAGATAATCCTCTGTTGAAGGCTTCGGAAGATCATTCCCGACAACAACCGAGATCCACGTCCTAGCTCCGCGTCCGTTTCCCGTAACTAAAGCAAACAGAAAAAAGAAACTGACACGTTACTGACAAGTGATTGTTAATCTTAATGTTTTTCAATTAATATCTCTCGAGAGATTTTTTGTAGAATTATACAAAATTAACAGCATACCCTCCCTCTGCTCCGCTGTATCGTTTCTCGTTGATCGTGAAGCTCCTTCAGCACTTCAGAACCGATTTCCTCGGTTTCCAACGCCATACGATAACCGTTCTGTAACGTTCGCCCCGTCCGTTCTATTCTCTCGGACGCGTCCAGCAGTCTTTTTCTTTGGTCTTCTGTTACATTGTTCTCCCAAGACTCGTCCACCGCGACCTCGGTAATATCCTCTTTCGGTTTCTTCGCCATTTGAAATTCTTGCGTTAAACGTTTCAATTCCGCTCTGTGACTCTCGACGCGACCGCGCAGACGATCGCGCGCTGTCCCGTTCATCCCACGAACCTCCAGCTCCATTTGCTCCAACTGCAAAAATTACAAGTAAACTCTGGTTTGATAAATGTTTTTAAGAAGACAAAAACACACTGCGAATAAAAGCAGTAAACACACATTTTTTAAGTATGCAATTATTCCTGATCTTATCCTTGACCTTGATACAACAATTCTATATTTTTCCACCTGTAGCTCCGTTGCTAATTGTATTTTAATTATTCATTACTTAAACACTCGACTCAATGTTTCTTTAATCTAAGTTTAAATTGATTATATATATAAATATTATAAGTTTCTTATTAAAACTTAATATTAAATAAAGAATAAAGTTGATTTATGTATTATAATAATTTCTGTTGATGTTTTTGAAAAGCTAATTTTCAAATTATTAATAATTTAACAACCTGACATTATTTGTTTTTGCTAAGACAAGTTCCACTTATTATAAATATGTATCACAAACTGCTTATTACAGAACATGTGTGTAAAAAAAAAAACACTTGCCCTCAGGTTTAAATTATTCATGTAGAATACATTATCTCGGCATGCACATCACTCGGATCAATACAATAGTCGGATCTATTGGCACAAAAATGTGCAGAGAAATCTAATAAGTAATACTTTCTATACAATGTATTCAAATTTTTATAAAAAAAAAACAATTCCACAAAATATACTTTAATTGCACAGAAGCACTTTTACAAAGCACTTTTCTAACCCCACGCAGAATTGTTATCTCTCGACAGATAACGAGTCAAAAAAATCAATTGTACCCTCTATCTTTATTTGTCACTTTAATTCAAGAAACGCACTTACCAGTTCTTGAGCTTCCTCAATTTGCCGGTCCACATCTTGAACGAAAGCCCTTTTCTCACCTGCAAATTACGTCACGTACGTGTATCGATTGTTGTTCTTTCTTTTGCGCCGATTTTGCGCACGACAATCGCATTGCGAGCTGTCGTGCGCGAAATTCGATCGCGCGACGCGTTCGGCAACATTTCAACAAATACTCACTGCCACTCTGAATTCTTATCCGACCGATTTTTGCGGTGATGTCAGCTGTTAGAACGGCGTACTGCTGTTCGTAGTTGTCAATGAGCGACGCCATCTTAGACACAGGTGTGCCATTGACTACCGACGCGAATCAGATGATGTTTCCAACTGACGCGCGACGTGCAGCGATATGTCGCGATAGCTAGGAAGAAATAATCTTCCGTCTAGAATTAATCTCCCGCTCTTCTTTCTTGCGCGAAATCGTTAAAACGCTTATTATACAAAGAGATCATTAAAGACTTGTTTTCTTTTTTTCGATTTTAACGAGCGTAAACAGATTACGCAAATTGCGTTGGGAATTGAAAAAAACTGAAGTCAGAGATCACAGAATAGACTTTCAGAAGCGTCCTCGCTTATCCATTTATAACCGGTTGAATTTATTCGTTTCATCGCCGTTTTGAAACGTAAATTAATTCATTTCTTATTTACTACAAGATGCGGCGTATGTACATCGCAAACTCGAGTCGAACAATTTCATGCGCGTCTCAAGAGAGTGAAAATACGCATAAAGATAGGGATGCGCACTGCTCTCGACTTATCGAAGATTGACGCAGAGTGAGCTTTTTAATTGGCCGATTACTTCAAACTCGAATCGAATCAAAGTTTCCTAAATTCGAGAGATTACGCGGCGATTAATCGATCTGCGATGTTAAAAGCCGCGAACCACGAACAGTTTTTTTAACCATGACACGAAGATCGTAAGGTTTAAAGGGAATGCGAATTAGTGAATGAGCTCGCAGATGTCACTCGTGTTGTTGAAAAACATCTGGCCACGCGAAAGTAATACGTCACTGATCGAGAGGTCGAAGTCGAAACTCTCGCTAATCGTGGATACGAATCGCACGGTGGCTCGCGGCGGTCACGGTCACGGCGACTGCTGTGATGCAAGATCGAGCCGGAGAGCAACGAGAGTAATCGAGAGTATTGAAGTGGCGGGGACACTCACAAAATCTTTTTCGACAATCATTCAATTTTCTTGACAATCACTCTTATATATTGTGTGGAGAGTTGCAAATCGTTATTTCATCCTTTTCTTTGTGTTCTTTCCTTATTCTTACAGATCTGTCACTTTACTTTTTAAAATAAATTGAATTGAC